>JAAGEH010002431.1:0-78853 GCA_011751065.1 Lasiurus cinereus | reverse complement strand
TATTTAAAAATATTTCCTATAATTTTTAAATCTTCATTCTTGAAAAAAAAGATCTAAAATTTTTTAGATCTGATTGTCTAGATAAAATAAGGCTTTTAATAGCAGTTACCTCTGTACTACCACCATCTCTCCACTGGCTTAGACCCTCGGGAATATTATTGATACCCCATGGACAAGGAGAGATGGAGCCAGTTACATAATATACTCGAATAGGGAGGGTCCTTAGCAATTATCCAATCCAATATTACTGATTTTGTGTAATTGGAAATTGAGGCCTGGGAATAATGTATTTGCCACATATACTGAATCACTGTCAGAGCTGGATACAGAATTTGGATGCTCTGGTTTAAATCTGGGCTATAATTTTTCCATGACTTACCATCGAAAAGGGATATGGAGTGGGTAGCCCTGAAAAATAGCCATTTTCTGTGGCCTTACATTCACAGAAGGCCTCACATTTGGACTTTTGACATGATCTCCCCAGAGTTTCTCCATCGGTCTTTCCATACGTAGATAAATGGAAAGAAGATCATTTTACACATGTTTTGTGTTTGGGTCCCAGCATAGGACTTAGTATATGATCCCCCTCAGGCTCCTAAGGTGCTGTGATTTAATATCTACCCTATAAAAGAGTAACATGCTAATTAACTGTACATTTGTGATGCCCACCAACCAATCAGGAGTGAGTATGCAAATTAACCCAACAAAGATGGCAGGTTGATTTGCATATACAGGCTTGGAGTGGCCAGGGGGCCCGGCTAGACACTTGTGTCATTCCCATGACAATGATACAGGCATTCCATATCACCCCAAGCACTCCAGGCCTCTGGGCAGCATGGGAAGTTGGAAAGGCAGCTCCAGCCAGAGCGAAGATGCTGCTCCTAGCAGCCAGCAGAAGGAAGACCCATTCTTGCACGAATCTTCATGCATCAGGCCTCTAGTACTTAATAAATCTATAACTGTTTTATGAATAGTGCAATTGTGTCATAGTTGAGTGCATGTTGAAGATAATAATTTTGCATTTAAAATATCATTTGGCCTAAGAACAATGGTGCTGCAGTAGCGGTGAGCATGCCAATGCAGATAGTGATCTGATACATTATCCAGTATTGGGAGGCAAGGCTTTTAGACAAATGGTTGATTCTAGTTCTAGCACTGGAGCAGGAAATACACAAAATTAGAATGGAACATCTTGTAGCACCATAGAGTAAGGAATTGTTAAAAAAACAAAACCTGTTTCAATGAGGGATATTTCAAAGAAATCCTAAATCCACCTGAAGAGCTCCAGTGGCCAAAGCTGAAAAATTGTGAGCAACAAAATGGAATAGTATTGGATTACAATCCAAAGTATAAAATGAATATCTATGAATCCACACAGATATAAATTATTGAATATATGAATAAATGGGAGAAAAGAGGACAAATCTCCCTTGCAGAAGAATTCCAAATAATTTATGTAGATACACTGTCCTCAAAGAGAGGAAGTATAACTCCTTTTAAGTGTGAGCTGTGCATGGTGACTTCCTTCCAAAAAGGACAGTATGGGAGGAAGAGGAGAGGAAGGAGAAATTTTATATAGACAAACCTGCCAAAGAGCACATCAATCAGGTCATCAAGGTCAACATTAATAGTGATAAACCATGGTGATTGTATCTATCTTTGATATGAGGTGATGAAAATGGTTCTCTTCCTATAAGATCTTCCTCTCATATCCCAGTCAATTTGTGAAGGGCATCCTACAAAATACATAAGTACTCCTCAAAAGGGTCAAGGTCATAAAAAAAAACAAGGAAAGTGTAAAGTAGCCAAGAATAGCCTGCGGAGATATGACAACTTAATGTAGTATAGTGATCCAGATGGGAGCATGGAATAGAAAAAGAGATAAGGTAAACCTAAGCAAACCTGAATAAATGATGCACTTAAGTTAATATGGTGCCAATATTGTTTTGTTAATTGATACAAATGTTCCATCATATCTTAAAATGTTAATAATAGAGAAAATTGGGCACATAGTTGTTCTCTGTACAGTTTTCTCAATTTATATATATAGTTGGAGGGAGGAGTGGGAAATAGAGGCATATCTTTATTTTCCTTTTCAATACCAGAAATCTCCAAAAAGTGAGCCAGGCCTCTCTCAACATCTGAAAGGGCTTGCTTCCCACCCAAAATAAAGTCATGGAAATAAGGAAGACTGCATTTATTCATTTAGTTTACTAAATTGAAAGCAATTTAATTTCTGTGTAAAGAACTAAGAGGAGAGCACTAGGGAAGCACCAAAGGCCAAATGTTGTCATGATGGTAGATGACTCGAGTCACCTTATAAATCCACTTATTCCAGGTTTCTTTGTGGAAACTTCCCATGGAAACAAGGCCTAGAAAAATCTTTCCATCAGTCTATACAGGACAATAGAACTTGGGGATTCATCACTGAGGTTGGGAGAGCCTCAAGAGCTTCGTGGATTAATCTGCTCTTTCATTGTACAACTCCAACAGAACTTTGGATCTCATCAGAGTTGAATAGCAGAGTTAAAATCCTGGGGTATCTAAAGAATTGATGACCAGACCCCAAAACTCTAGAAATTTTTATTCATTTTCTAGATAAGATCCCATAATCTAAATGGGGAAGGTCAAGAGAGGATAATGGTTTGCAAAGATCACCCAGCAAATTAGTGGTATAGTTAATTCCCATCAACCAGTCCATCTTGAATTATTTATTTTGCTTCAGTCTTCACTTTGGTAAACTGAGGGCTATTACATTGATAAACTGTACATTATTTTAAAAGTGCTTCATTAGTTTCTAACTAATTATCAGTTATCAGTGGTATCTATTCTAATTATGCACTTAATTTTCCAGTATCTTTTCCTTCTTTTGCCACTTCTGTCAGCTTCTCTGCCAAGTGGTTATAAGATCTTTGAATCAACCTTTATATTTACTATGGAAACTGACATGTAAATAATTCTTAGTGAAATGCAGTGAGACTGAATCCTCTCATGGACCATTTCAGTTAGCATGACTCAGTAATCTATTCAGTCATGTATCTCAAGAGTCATAAATATAGTAATGCCCTTTGACCCAGTAATTTTACTTCTAGGAATCTATATTCAAGGCACAGTTTGACATAACATAAAAGTATCTTTGAATGAATACACACACACACACACACACACACACACACACACACACACATTCAAACATTATATCTACCAACAAAAATGTTCAACAACTTACATGTCCCAGCATGATTTATTTGGGGAAAAGGGTGTCGGATGGAAAATAGTTAAATAAATTATAATACAACTAATTTTTAAAAATTGGAATTAGAAAATACAGTAACAGGTGAAGTGAAAAGAAGTATATATATGTTGTAGGGACATATATGTAAGTAGTTATTTGTAATTGTTTAACAATAATTTTCATAGAAATTAGACTGGATACACATACACAAGAGTACACAATTAACAACAAATATTTACAATGGCTATTTTAGGGTTGTAGTATTAAAGATGAATATTTTCCTTTTTTCTTTATATTTTAAATTGTGTAGAGTTTATATATTAATTTGATATACATCTCACAAGTTCACCCTCAATATAGATGGAAGAACCTCAGTGAAAGCTTTTACATGCAAATAATTACTTCTCTAATTTAGAGTTTTGGATGTTTGACCTAAAGATGTTTCCCACATCTTTAGGGCATAGAGCAAAAGTGAGAAGTACCCACTTACTCTTGGAGAAAACCTTTCAGTCTGGGAGATACTTGTCTCCACTCCAACAAAACATCACCCTTTTTGAGCATATTGAGCATAATGAAATTAAATGAATCCTGTAAATCTTTGATCTGTTTCCACCTTATTTGTTTTAGTATGCTTATCTTGTTTGTTGATGTTTCACAGCATTTGCAAACATCAAAGGGTTTCCTGGTTACTTCACTGTCTCTGTGAAGCCACCCAGGAGCTCTCCTGGTAGGTAGACTTTCATTGGCTCCTTGAGGGGCTCCAAGAGTTTTTGTTTTTTTAATTATTATTCTTAAAACACATTTGACTAATTAATTTTAAGGAAAACAATGTAAAAATAAACTATATCAATGTTTTTTTCCTTCAGAGACTCATAAGATTATTAGTTATACCTTATTTGAATCACTGTTTCTCAACAAAGGGCATGAGAGTAGACAACAAAATCTAAGGGATGAGGGTAAGGACCATGGTTCATATAAGCCCCTCTTCTCTTAAGCTACTGACTAATTCTTCATGCTCAGCTTTCTCTATTCACTCACTCATTTATCATTCAACACATGGTTCATTGGCAGTTTTTGTGTGGGATAAACACTGTACTAGATGTTGGGGAAACAAATATAATACAGGACCCTGTCCCCTGGAGGCACACAGTTTACTGAGGAAACAAAGGGCTCAGAAAGGTGCTGCAACGTGTTTTGGGTGATGCAAGAGTACTGAGCCAGGAGTGGGCCCCAAATATTCTGATTCTAAGCCCAATACAATACTACAGCTTTTCATATGCTGTGTCCTACATCCCACTCCAATATCAGTGCAAGGCACTGACTCCATCCCTGACAACCTCAGAGTTTTTCATCCAGTATTAATTAGAACAGCATATATATATATATATACAGCCATCTCAATGTGCCATCCACTAACACCTGATACACAAAGCAGGAAGATCCACAAAAGCCTGGAGCACAGTTAGAGCCTCAACTCTCCCCACCACCACCATCACTAGGTTGGCTCAACCTGCAGGCTGGAGCTTTGTCTGGACCCTGATTTTTATATCTTCTAGCAAGTTCTACCAGGAGCAGACAGATCACCCAGCCTCATACTTTTCCACAGCCCATAGCATAGATTCCAGAAAATACCACCATCCCTTACATGAACTAAACCCCTAATAACTCCTCATGACTATCCAACTAAGCTCAAGTCCATTCAACCCTCTAGGTATTCCAGACTTTGGGGTAATACATTGCCAGATGATATCTCCAGGTGCCAGCCCTGAATCCAGACCAGTGTACACAGCACACTAGTCACCAAGGCCCAGCCTGCCTCAGGGTTGAACCTATGTACCAGAAATTGTGACCATTTCCTTTTTATGGCCAGGCAAGGATGAGTTACATATAATGGCACATGCATAAAACTACCAGACAAGATTTTAGCAATCTACAATTGTCTGGCAGGTTTTAATATCTAAACATCAAGTTGCTATGAACAATGTTACTTTTTGGAGGCACTGGCCCTAAAATACCAGCAAAATGCTGAAAAGAAAATGGACAGAAAAATAATAATGACATTAATAAAAGCCATCATTTATGAAGATATACTGAGAAAATTTGATGGTAGTGAATCAATAAATTAAGCACTTTAGGCCCTCATTTCTTTCCAGTCTCACCTCTCACTACAGTTTTCTACACCAGACTCTCAGCATTCTCCAATTAAGAACCCCTGTACTTACTTCCAATCTACATCCTTGCCTACATCTCTGCTTTTCTTTGGTAAGCTAAAAGCTCCTCAAGAACAACAATATTTGATTTTTGTTTTCTTTGACTTCTATCCAACACATGGTACTCACTTAGAAAGTGTTGATTAAAGTAGGTAGAACTGAAAGAGAATTTGATGTAAAATCTGATGATCTGGGTTCCAGTTTAAGTTCCACAACTGACTAACTTCTGTGGTTCTCAGTTTCTTGTTCTTCAAAATAATAATTTCTGCTAAGGGACTCTATCACAGGATTCTCATAAGAACCAAGTGCAATAGAGGGGGAAACACTTTGTAATTTATAATGCAGTTGAAAATGATTGCTGAATGTTGAATGAATGGATAAACTAATGAGCAAACTATCATAGTTAAGTAAAGCCATCAGGTTGTTACAGACAGGTTACAGATTCTGTGACTCTGATTCTATCTGGGAAACAATGTATTTAAAATGCTCAGTCTTGAATTTGTAATCATCCTTAAATATGGTTATTTCACTTCCTAAACTATCTTAATCTTTTAAGTACAGGAGGACATAAATTATTGCCAAGGATTCATACTGATCCAAAGAAAATGAAAAAGATCATCAGAAAGTCTTTTTGTTCTTGAAATGCAGAATTGGAAATGAACCATTTCCCAGTAGTGGGAACTGAAATCCAGTATTAGATCCTCCTTTTTGATACCTCTTCCTCTTTTTCCTCTTTCTACCTTAGGCCTTCCACACCCTTCCTCTTACCCAAATGGAAAAAAAAAAGTCATTTGTTTTGCACTAACTTGAGTCTTAGCAAAAGATATAGACAGTGTCCCAACTTATCAGGGCCATGTTCTAGGATCAACAAGATAGATTTCTATAGTTATTAAAATAAGGAAATAGGATAACTTTCTACCAGAGGTCTGAGTGATAGAGGATCCCTGAAACTATCCTTCCTGTCTTTGCCACAAATGCTGAGAGGATCCCCAAATGTTGAGATACATATAGAAAGAGATTGGGAGCAAGTTGTCCTTGATATGGAGGAAGACAGAAAATATGAACACTGGAGAGAAGGAAATAAGAGCTTTCCCTGGTAAGGAAACCAGGCAATAATTAAGCAGAGTAAGCATTAGACCTCTCAAAAGCCCATGCCAATATGTATCCTAATTCCTATAATCTACAACAACAGATACCTAAGTGGAACAAAATACCCAGTAGAATCAGCAGGAATAGGTGGACAACAGTCTCCAAAGGGCTAAGGTGGCAGCAAAAGATAACTCTCATTACTGGGAGCCCATCTGCCCATACTTGCCAGTTTGGCAGCCATCAAACCCATGATCATCAGCCTCATTTATTTTTGAATTCCTAGAGGTGGAAAGAAGAGAAGCTTGAGTCTGTGTGACATTAAAAAAAAAACACCTCCAGCATCGGTGAGCTGGGGATGATGACCACACTGTACAGAGCAACCACCTCCTCAATCTGGTTCCTTTTTCTTTCTTTCCACCCTACCTATTCCCAACCATATCTCTCACTCAATCATACCCATGGAAGCCACATTATTGCACAAAGCTAACTCTGTCTGTGGGAGCAAAGCAAAGGATCATTATATTTCTCTTCTCAACTCTGAAACCTGAAGGTTCAGTAAGAAAATGGAGGAGTATTGTAAGATTCTAGGAGTTAAGAATTGAAAAGTTTGGAGAAACAATATATTCAACTATACATATTTCCATGTCTTGTCACCAGTTTGGTTGGGTATGTTACATGGAATAAAACCACATATTGGTGTTTTCAGTTCTTACCAATATATAGCTACAAAAGTTATGAATAGAGCACCTACTATGTGCTAAGCCTAAGATTAGACTTTCCATATATATAGATTAATTATGGACTTGCTCCTAGTCTAGTTAAGGAGACAAGTATTATACAAGGAACTCCACAGATGAGTAAACAATGGCAAGAGTGAGGGAGAAAGTAAGCCAGGCAGAGAGAGCAGAGTTAAATAACCATAAAATGAAACCAAGACATGTTCAGGGACTTGAAAGAAGCCACTGTGGCATATACAGAGACAGAGTAGAAGATGACATTGGGGTTGGGGGCGATCAGAAGCTAGACCATTGTAGATCATAGTCAGGAATTTAGAGTTAATTATAAGTGTATAGAGATGGCAGTTAAGATTTTTAGGCAGGATGATGACATAATCTGGTTTATATTTTTAAGAAAAGAACCCTAGCTATTGTATAGGAGATGAATTAGAAAGAGTAAGAAGTAGGAGTCCTGATGAGAGATGAGAGTAAGTTGGACTAGGGAGGTGGCAGGGCAAGTGATGAAGTATGAAGAGATTTGAGGCATATGTGAAGGTGGGATCAATAAGATTGAGAGACATATTGGAATGAGCAGGAGGTGGTAGTGAAGGGGAAATGGGTATTAAGAATAAGTCCCACATTTCTGGGTTGAGCAACGAGGTGGATGTGCTTCTATTAACTGAATTAGAAACACTGGGAGAGAAAAGCTTTCGGGGGCAGTTGCTGGAAAGCAAGAACTAAATTTTGAACTTGATATGTTTGAGATAGATGAAGGCAGTTGGATATTCAAGACTTGAACTTGCAAGAAAAATCTGGTTTAGAGATATAAATTTGAGATTCCTCAAACTACAGGTAGTACTTGAAGCTAGGAGAAATAGAATTAAAAACAAAACAAAACAGTAAAGGTGGAATGATCCTCAGAAATACTCCCATCTAAACTAATTTTTCAATAGATAGCAAAATTGGGAGCTAAAGAAGTAAAGACATTGGCAGAAGTACAGTTGGTGGGAGACTAGTCAGCTTTTTGTACCAGCACATTTTTTGTTTACAATGTTTTGCGACTGAGAAACCTTCTGAATGGATTATAATTCTATAGATGTGGTTCATGATGTCATCTCACTTCTTTAATATTCTCACTTAATGTATGTAAACCACCACACCTTCATAACGAACTTGATCTTCTCTTCCTTGGTCATTGGGAACCTTCTCCCCTGGATTTCTATTTATTGAAAAAGAAAGTGCAGTCGTCCCAAGTAAACACCTAGGCAATTTGAGGTCTGAGCGGCAACCGAGTTGCTGAAGGCACATTCTTCTGCAGCTGCATCCTACAGAGTTTAGCACCAATGGCCTTCTTTAGTTATTTGGTAACTGGACTATCTCTCCTCTAGAGTGTGAGTGCCTGAGGCCAGGAGTTACTTTTCTTTTCTTTGATATCTTAATCCAGCCCTGGCACCTAAGATAAGTAAATGATTCATCTAATAATACATGTTTTGAATTAATTAAAAACTTTCATTGAATTTTATGTACCTTTAGTTATCTTTCCATCCTTCCAGGTAAAATACTATGTGTCAGGTATGGTGGTAAAGGTTGCAATTTTATTTAGTCTTTAGACACAGTTATCACACAGTTATTACAGAGATTATTAGCCATTGTCTAGTATATTTATGTTTATTCATGTGTATATGTTTGCATACATTCCATCCAATTCCACACATATTTAATGTGCATCTATTATGTGTACAGAGGTTAAAGAGGAAGCCTCTGTCACTCAACATTCTCAAACCAGTGCAAGAGAAATCAACAAACACAAGCAATGACCAGGGAAGGTATCACTGAACTACACCCAATATGATTGCTGCAAACTAAAACATCTACAAAAGTTTTAGAGGGGTGTAGTTTGAACACAATAATATAATAATGTAAAATAATGAATAGAGCCTTGAAATAGACATCAAAATAATAAATGTAGCCTTGAAATAAGAGCTAACATATATATGGTACTTAGTTTGTACAAGTCTAAGTACATTACACTATGAACTTATTTATTTCTCATAACAACCTTATAAAATGGGTGTTATCCTCACTTTATAGACAGGAAGCTAAAGCACAGAAAGATAAAGTAACTTATCTAAGGTCAAACAGCTAACAAACAAGCAGTTGGGATTTGATCCCTAACAATTTAAGTCCTTGCTCTTGGCCATTATGCTCTACTGCACAATGAATTAAGAGTAGAACTTCAACAGGCAGATTTAGGAAAGGGCATAGGGAAGGAAGGCATTTCAGATAGAAACAAGAGCCGAAACAATGACACAGAGACTAGGTATACACCTAATAAGGCTTTGTTTTTGTCTATAAAGCTTACAAAGAACTTTTTCAGCCATTCTTTAATATGTTTCTCATGGTAACCTATAAACTATGCCACAATTATTGTTCCAATTTAAAAGATAGAAAATTAGAACCCAGATTAGGAAAACATCAGCTGGGCTACTTAACTGCAAAGTGAGGTTCAAAACCTGGTGTTTAACTTCACACAAGTGCCTTTCCCAAGGTTGTAGTATTAACCAACTGTATACATTCTTTACCCTCTATTCTGAACAAAATCTTGTGTTAGCCTTTTCATGTATGTTCAATTGCATTGGCACAATATTTAGAGAGGTAGGTGGTGTTGCATTTCAAAGAAGAAACAGTTCAATTCTTCCACTACTTTTTTTTTTTTGAGAACATTAATGATACCCTAGGAGTCATGTGGATTTTCATTCTCATGCTTTGTCTCATTCTTTGGTCCCTGGGAACCCCTAAAGCAGCATATTACCTTGCATTAGCTCATTCAGCATCTCTGAAAATGGAAAATCCCAATTAATCTCTGTCAAAATCCTCCAGTCATTCCTGCATTTGGACAACCTTTCCCATGTGGTTGAAATCAACATTTGAATATGACACTTAGCTTTATTTTCCAAAAATTTAATTGCATTATAATTTGTCAAAATTGGATTTTTGAATCTAAGAGAGAAAGGGTGGGAATAGGGCTGACCAATCTTTAAGGGTACCCAGCAATTTGGTGCAATTGCTGAAATATTTGATGCAATCAGGGGCTGCACTGGTTGGCGATGCCATCTCTAACTCAGTGAGTGCCTGCTATGTAGGGCATAGTTCTAGGCCCTTTAGGGGGGATATAAATCAGTAGCTAGAAAAAGAGGTTGGCTTTACCATGAGTCCAATGACAAATATGTCAAATGGGGAAGAAAGATAATCAGGCAAGAGCTGGTAAAAATTCATAGGGAACCCCATAGCCTCAGGCAGCAGGGGCATCAGTTTTGTTTGTGCATGTCCAGTCTTGGAACCAGGTATGAAAAACTCTGTTCAGTCCTGTTCCTTCCAGATTTGATTAAAGCTCTTAGGAGAGGCATAACCTTAGCTTGAAGTGGCAATATTCAAAAGAGACAACCAAAAAGATGACTAAAGCTTTTAGTGCAAGAAGAGGGAGAATGGATGGAGTGAAAATGGGGAAGTTTTCCACTTGATTTTCAAGGCCAAGGGTATTATGAAGGGTCTCATTTTTTAAAATGCTGTTGTTAAGCCTTTTAAAAGAGTCTTCCTTGCAAGCTGAATGTCAAACCAGAGGTCTAGGATGATTCCTCTCTGTGCCTTTTGCCTTGTTTTGCTCAGGGGAAAACAACCATTACCTTCAGTTGAATTTTCTGAGAATTAAATGCAGTAAGACACAATAAACAGCTCTTTAACATAAAGCGTAGAAAGTAGACTGTTTGATTTATTGTCCACCTACCCCAACCATCTGATAAGAAATAAGACTAGCTAGTTAGACTCATGTAACAAAACCATAGGGATCACATAGTCTAATTGCTCAATGTGATGGTTGAGAAGAGAAAAGACAGTAAGTGCCTTGCTCAAGGATGCCCGTGCAGAGGAAGTTAGAAGTTCAGGACATGTTTAAGGGTTGGGGAAGGAATGAAGACTGAGAGCTGCTGTAAAAATCTTATTTTTGTTTTATTTTTTATTAAATTTATTGTGCATGTTCAGTCAAAATGATTGCTAACCATCACAAAATCATGTACTTTCTGATATCATTGCTTCTATTTATTTATTTATTTGGTGCTTAAAACAAAACAAAACACTGCTTTTAAAATATTTTGGTGCTTAAAAAGACCAGTGGGCACTGGTTAATAACATATACATATAAATTTCAGGTGTACAACTTTGTAATATGATATCTGCATACTCTATTGTGTGCTCATCACCCAAAGTGAATGAAAATAGTCTCCCTGAGATCAAAGAACTAAGAAACAGATATGGGGGAGTGAAGCCCAAAGCCCATGCTCTTGAACTCCGTTTTCAGGGTTTCCTAGCAGTGGTAGCTAGGAAAAGCCTATTGATGAATTTCTGTGTAATCCTGCTTTACATAACTGAACTTTGCAGTCTAAAATGGCCCTAGCTGGTTTAGCTCCATAGATAGAGCATTGGCCTGCCAACAGAAGGGTCCCAGGTTCGAGTCCTGTCAAGGGGTCATGCCCAGGTTGTGGGCTCAATCCCTAGTAGGGACCATGCAGGAGGCAGCTAATCAATAATTCTCTCTCATCATTGATGTTCCTCTCTCTCTCTCTCTTCTTCTCCTTTACTTTCTAAAATCAATAAAAATAAATAAATAACCAAAATAAAATGGCTCAGTGCACCCAGACTGCTTTCTCTCCAAACACTGTGTAATTGGTGCTTTGCATTGAAGATAAAATGTTCTTCCTTCCTTTGTCTCCAAGTTCAAGTAGTTCTTACCTATAAAAATCACTAACTTAAAATCATCTATAAATGTTTCTTATGGTTACCTTAGGCCAATGTAAATAAATGTGCCTCCCGTTTCCTTCTACCAGCCCCTAGTAGGTGCTCAATAAACTTTCTTGTGCACAGATTTTTAAAGCAAGTATTCTGCCAGTCTCCTGTTATAGACTTTGTTTGTTTGTTTACATTTCTCCAATCTATGGGTTCAGATTCATCCACCTATGCCTCTATCCTTTATCCAAATGAATTTACATCCATTATTACTACACACTAAACCCATTTCCCTATATGTTGTACATATGGTACACATAGAGATATGTATATACATTTGGTGAACATTGATTGAACCCTTTAGTGTGGCAGACAACAGTGAGTTGCTATACATGCCACCTGTTAAAATCTAGACTGGGATTGCTAATCTTCTAAAAGTCAGATCATTTCTTATACCACTGCTTTTAAATGTTTTTTTTTCCTGATGTTTAGAAAGACCAATGGGCATTGCTTACAGCTATATTATTCTTAGGCTCTTATGAAACATTTAGCTCAAAATCCTGGTTTCTTCTAAATTTTTGCTGTGTACTGACATAAGAAACCATTCATAGCATAGGCCAGTGGTATAGAAAAGGGTTTGGATTAACAGGTGGCACACACCTTTCCATTTTACTTTTAGAATTATGTTTAATAGTTCAGAGTCTGTTATCTGCCTGGGCCTCTGATGGCAGACATGTTTATTATTCACTGTCAGCTGCTGAATTAGTTGCATAAGTCACTGAAAAGGCAGTCTATGGAAAGAGCCCAGGCTCTTAAGCTGGTTTCTTTTGACTCTGACACCAAATACCTGTGTGACTCTGGGCAACTTACTTAATCTCTCTGAGCCTCAGTTTTCTTATCTTTAAAGAAAGAGATAATAATAACCAACTGACAAATGTCAGTAGGGATGAAAGGAGAAGAAATAATCCCCATAACCTGGTGTACAGGATATAAACAGCACCTTATTTGGACACGAGGCACGTCCTCAGGAAAGTACAGCTTCCAATCTCTCCTCCTATATCACTCCCATACTAAAAAGCCTAGATGAAAGATTTCCGAGTTAATCACCAATTTGGAACACCCTCTTCCCCTTTCATTGGCACTGAGGTAGGTAACCTATATGTGAGTCAGAATAGTTATTGCAGTGATACTCTTGTGCACTTCGCTAATCCCATCTTTTGGAATGTGAGGCACTCCAAATGTAAGAGTTGTCAGTGATAACTATTGCCCATCTTTTGGAATGTGAGGCACTTTTCCATCTGTTACTCATCTGATCTTCACTGCAGCCCATGAAAACACAAGCCAGTATTGTTATCCATCTTTGACAGATGAGCAAGCAGCAGTTAGAGGTTAAGTGGCTAGTGGAGGAATACACTGCTAGATTCAGGTCTTTGACTCTGAATTCCATCCATGAGCTTTCTAATATCCAACCAGCATTGGGATTTTTGCTACATACCAAAAGACAGACAATGGGTATTCTGGAAGAAATATAACAGGAAGGTAAAGGTGGATAGAGAACATGAGTCAGTTATTCTGGCCCTCTCCATCTCCACTGGACCCCACTCAGCCTTGGCTCAGTGGCCCTCTCTCCTGAACACTCCTTTCTCTGCCTTTGGTCTCTCAGGTCCTCTGGTTCAGAGTGGAGTTGCAATGGGCTCCTGGGAAAACCTTCTCCCCTTTCCAATTTCTTCAACTAACATTTACTGATTGTCAGGCCCTGTGCTTCCCTGCTCTTTGGAGTTTCCTTCTAGCAGGGGAAATCAGAAAATACACTGGAAAGTAAATGCATACAGTAGTTTTTATTATAATAAGTGCTAAAAAGGGAAAAAGCAGGGCATAGAGGACACATGTGAGGGGGAAGGATGCAATGTGAGATAGAATGCCAGGGAAGGTGTCACTGAGGTTACATTACAGACTGAGAAGAGGGGGAGGAACGAAATCATTTGGATTTCCTGGGTTGAAGAGCCAGGCAGAGGGAACTATACACACTAGGACTCTGAGCCAGAGTGTGCCTCGTATGTTTGAGGAGCAGTGAGGAGGTTGGTCTAGTTATCATGGAGTTAAGGAGGACAGAGCAGTGGGAGAGTATGGAGAGGAAAGCAGAGTGCATTGTATACATTGTATGAATGAACTTGCTATTACTCTGGATGAGATGAAAAATCATTGAGAGTTTGGACAGGATTTAAAATTTATTTTCAAAGAATCCCTCTGACTGCTCTATTGAGATGGATAATGTGAAAGCATAGACACTATTTAGACAGCTATTATAATAATTTTGGAGAGAGATTATTGTAACTTGGACTCAGAAATGGGGAGTAGTGTTCAGATTTTCTGTTTTAAAGGAAGGGCCTGGTAGTTTACTAGTAGATGTAGGTTGTGGAGAAACAGGAGTCAAGCATGGCTCTAAGTTCTTAGGCTTGAGCATTTATAATTCATGATATTGTTATTTGTCCAAAAGGAAAGACTGCAGGTGAAGCCAACTTGAAGGAGTTGAGAGCACCTTACAAACTCTAATTTAGAAGTGTTCCGTTAGAGAAGCCAATAGTCAAAGGGTGACAACTGAACAGTCAACTGGGTTTCTGGGTCTGGCATTATGGAGAGAAATCTAAACTGAAGACAGAAATGTAAGAGTTGTCAGTGATAAGATTTTATTGAAACTGTGAAACTGAGGAAAATCCACAGGGAAGTGAGCATGGAATGAGAAATGGTCCAATGGCAGAGCCTTGGGCCTCTCCAGGTTAGAGGTTTGGAGAGGAGGAAGTCCCAGCCAGGTGAATGAGGAGTGGCCAGCGACAAAGGAGAAAAACTTTGATTACCCTTTCTGTGAAATTCTAAAAAAAACTTGTCTATCCCCTTCAAAACTGGGTTTATGTTTCTTTGATGGAGGCAGACTAGAGGCACCTTTAGAGTGCTAATCAAGTCACTCTCCACTCCCGACAGGGCTTAGCATCTAGGAACCCTTCAGTTAAAACACAACAGGTATCTTATAGCTGGATCACAATGTAAGGAACCCAATAAATCATCTGGCTTTGTGATTTCCCAATTGGATTTTTGGAGCAAGTCAAGGACTTATTTTCTCTCATTGTTGGGAAACCTATGTAGCTGTGGCCCCTCCTTTTCTTGAAGAGCTAATAAAAGCAACAGCACTTTCTAGTGAAAGGCCTCACCCCCTTTTTCTAAGAAATATTTGTGATTTCATCACCACACCTCAGACATTTCAGAATGCTTGTATCTAGTCAATACACTCTTCAAGGGCAGAGGAGACAAGGCAAAACACTGAATTCTGAAAATTTTGACCACTTTTCAGATTGGTTTGAGAGGAGAAATTACCACCTGCCACATTCCTTCTTCTCGAGACAAGCTGAAGGCCCAGAATCGGAGACAGGATTGTAGAGATTCTAGCTTAACCACATCCAGGAAAGATGAGGAACTTGGGCCTAGAAAGGCCCCAGTATCTTGTTCAAAATCACATGCCAAGTGATCGATCCAAGACTCAAAACCAGGTTTCAATTTGAAACTTTCTGCTCAGGTTCAGATTAAACTAAACTCTATTATTAGCATCTACTAGAAACTTGGAAACATGCCAGGTACATTTACATGTTATCATTCTTCATCCTCACCATGACCTTTAAGACTGATGCTACTATTCCCCTTTCATAGATAAGAGCATAATGCTCATACTGGGAAGTGACATGTGTAGGCTTACATGGCTAGCATGTCAGCACAGGAGGGCTGGAGCCTGTCTGTTTGATTCTGAGACCAGTAATCATTCCAGAACACCTGCTGTCTTTTTCAGCAGGAATCATCCCACGGGATTATTTATTTCCATAGTACAAGTGACTGCCCTAAGACCCTGCTCTCTTACCAAGAAGTGAGGCCTCTCCAGGTTGGTATGTTAGCAAGTGACAACCTTGAATCCAGGTTGTAGACTATGAAACCAAACTGCCTGGGTTTTAATCATGACTGGACCACTTATTAGCTATGCAACTGTGGGCCTTGTAACTTCCCTAAAGCCCAACTTTCCCTCATCTGTATTATGGGAGCAATGACACATTTACCCCAGGGAGTTAGGATTAAGTAATAAAATACATATAATATCACTAGCACAATGTCTGACATGTGTAACATATGTTTAATAAATGTTAAAATGGAGTCAATGGCTGACTTTTTAAAAACCCTACAGCTGTTTTAGAACATACTGTCCAATGCTTCAAAAATCTTTTCTGGAATATGTCCAGAAGGGGAACCTGATACCAAAATCCAGAACTGACATCTCTTGAGGAGTTTCAGCAACATGTACTCTATCAATCAGGATTCAAGTAAGAAGAAAATCAGTTAAGTGATATGAAATAATAGGAATTAGATATACACAACTGATAAAAGACCAAAGGTATGCAATGATGAGTCCTCAAAATCCCTTCGAAATACCAATGACAAAGCACTAATAGTAAATATGCATATATATACAGCACACACACACACACACACACACACACACACACACACACACAAAGAAATTCACCAAAATGTTCATAGTGGACATTTCTGTATGATAGGATAATGACAGGTTTTATTTTTACTTCATTTACTGGTTTTCTAATTTTGTACACCAAACAGGTATCATATTAGGAATTATTTCATTGTTCTTACTTATTGTTAAATTTTATTCTTACTTATTTCTTACTTCACCTAACCCCTTTTTTCTCTATAAAAACTTAAGATAATATATTGAAAACACTTATAGTTATAAAACTAATTATGGGGAAGAGACAAGTAGAAGGGATTAGAATAGTAGTTCAGTATAGATAATCACTGATTAACATTAGGAGATTTAGTCTTCTGAATTCTGAAAGTCATGAACAGAAGATGCTATCTTATACATGTGAGAGAAACATCCAGTCTAATGCTGATGTAGAATAGGCATTCAACTAGGGTGTAAGGATACCTGAGCTGGCATCCAGGCCCATCCCAGAAAGTGGCTGGGTGGCACACTCCCAGTGTCTCCCTTGTCTTCTTTCTAAAGTGAGAACCCTTCCAATAAGGCATTTCCTATTGTGTCTATGTGTTTTATTTGTCAGAACCTCGGGTCATTGGCAGTGGGTGGCATGCGACATCTAGGTCAGTGTTTGGCAAACTGCAGCTCGCGAGCCCCATGCAACTCTTTGGCTCCTTGAGTGTGGCTCTTCCACAAAATACCATGGCCTAGGTGAGTCTATTTTGAAGAAGTGGCATTAGAAGAAGTTTAAGTTTAAAAAATTTGACTCTCAAAAAAAATTCAATTGTTGTACTGTTAATATTTGGCTCTGTTGACTAATGGATTTGCCGATCAATGTATTAGGTGATCACAGAGAAGCCCCTAATCCCATGGGGAAAGATAGACTGCTCCTGCCCACTGTCATCCTGGCAACCTTGGTGAGATAGTCAACCTAGAGACAAGAAGGCTGGACATCATTTGGCATTCTTGGTTAAGCACAGTCAGACTGGAATCTCATATTCTAGATAGAATCCAATAATGTCAGACCTGGGAATCTAAAAAACCATGTACTCCAACTCCATGCAGTCCAACTCCACATTTGATAAACAGGGACACTAAAACCCACAAAGTAAAATGGCTTGCCTAAGACCACACAGAGCCTGGAGAGAAGCAAGGATTTCACATCCTGGCTGAGTGTAGTCACCACCAGACCTCATCTCTCCAAGGTCCCTCCTATGGCTGATTTAATGAAGCTGGTGATTGAGAGCAGAGGAGAGAATGGGAGAATGGGCCCTTTAATTGTATCCTCATTTAGTAGGCATAGCAAATAGCTTAGTAATTTTCTTCCCATAGGTAGGCATACCAAATTGGTTAGTAACTTTTAAGACCTTGGACTTCCCATGGCAGCAGATCCCACTTCTGATCAACAATCATTATTTCTTTTTCCTCTAGTCCTGTGATGCAGGTGGTGATCAAACAGTCAAGACTCAGCTACACAAATATTTTGGGCAATGCTGACCAGTCTGACCTCTGCTCTATATTTCATCCTTGTTAGTGATAACAGATAGATACCTTTCTAGGGTTGCTTCCTAGATCTCAACAGAACCCTCATCACCAGTCATTGCTCCCAGACAACTGTCCTACCAGTAAACTTGCACACAGATGGCTACCCAGCTGAGACAAGTAATGAACGAAAAAAAAAACAAAGTGGGTTTTAATATCAGAATTTTTTTGCGGTGTGTGTGTCTAGATGGCATTAATTAAGTAACCATGGACCTATAACTTTTCAAAGGAATTTTAATATTATTTTTTAAAAATAATTCTTTTCTTTGATAATCAGACACTGCACAGAGAAACGTCAGAATATGACAATCTTAAAGCTCCATTTTTCTTAGTCCCCTTAGTAACTCCATGAACCCAACTCTAACTTCAAACTTAAGAGATTATTGTGTGGAAGAGGTAGCAATGTATTAAAAAACATAGACTAGGCCTAAAGTCAAAAACGTGGCTATATTTTGATGCTTCTGTCTATCAGTCCATGACCCTGGGTAAAGCATTTCACTTTCTGGCCCTTGTTTACTTCATGAAAAAACTGGGATAATGTTTATACTTCAACTTTCAGCCCTGCTGTGTTGTTCAGAAGATCAACACCAAGGGTATAAAAACATTTGGATATTATTATTTTTATGAATTATAATTTTGTAATTAGTTCTCAATAGTATTAGTCCTCTCTACAAAATGAAACTGGTTTCCAGGTATCAAAACTTATATTTCTGAATAAATTGGGAAGGAAGATAGAAAGAGCATAACAAAAAAGGTCAGTCTTTTCCTGGAAAGCTCTGTTGTTTAATCTTCTTGGAGTAAAAAATATCACCCACACTATAGAGAACAGAATGAGGTCTTTTCTTTGATGTTGCCATTTACCCAATGGCCAGTATCAATTCCCTTTTTTCACCGACACGTTCAAAACCCTTAAATTTCCTGCTCGAACATGTGCTATAACTTAAACAATCAAAAAGAAAGACAGTGGGGAAAGAAGAGAAGAAAAGGCATGAAGAGCGAAATACTATTGTATTCTTTGGGTAGAGGATGGTTAATGAGACTTACATTTTAGTTTAGAGCCAAATAGTTTTCTTTAAATACAAAAGGTTACAGACCTTCTGATTGGGAGTAGACAGGAGCAGAAACATGAGTTCTGCACTCCAACTAGTGGTGTTACCACCTATATATGGTTCCAAAAAGATACCTGAGCGAGAAAGACAGGACTTGAGACCTTAACTTACATTAACAAGCATGGACCTGATGCTTCAAGGACAATCCTCCTAGGAATGGATCTCTCTCCTTAGTCTAGTGTTCCACCTGAAGGCAGGGTGACTCCTGTAGTTTCCAAACGCTTCTTGACCCACAGAACAAGCAGTTGTGCCTACCAGCATTGGATTTGGTTTTCCTTAAGTCCATTAGCAAATCAAGACAATGCCAAGATGAATAGTGGG
Source organism: Lasiurus cinereus (assembly GCA_011751065.1). Taxonomy (NCBI): domain Eukaryota; kingdom Metazoa; phylum Chordata; class Mammalia; order Chiroptera; family Vespertilionidae; genus Lasiurus; species Lasiurus cinereus. The sequence continues at coordinate 59,318 of JAAGEH010002431.1, read as the reverse complement.
AATCAGAAAACTAAGGCAAGGAATAGGGTGGAGTGGAAGTGAATAGACCTTTTAAAGAGCCCTAGAAGAGAGTTAGGGCAGGAATCTTCTTCAATAGTTCCTTTGCCATGCCATTCTTTAATTCTCAAGTTACCCTCCACACCCCATAGTTCAAACCAAATTCAACCACCTTACCAGATCTGGACAGATTCTGCAAACGCTGTCTCTTGCATGACTATGGCAATTTGACATGGCATTTTCTCTGTTGCATTTTAGATCTTCCCATGCATCTCCTTTCAAGTGGTCAATTCTCAGATTGACCAGGATCAAAAAGCCTGGTATAGGACAAAGTTAATGATCATTAGCCAGTGTTGAGCTCTGAGTAATGCATGAGTAATTACACTATTCATTTGATTGATGCAGGTTCAGTTGGGAAATACTACATTTTAAGGAAGTGCAAACTTTTAACTTCTGAGTTGTTACAAGCTGACAGGCAGCATGCCAAGAGAAAAACTGTATGAACTTTAGATAATACTTTGAACCATGAGCACAAAACTGGGCACAAACCAAGTCAAGTCCATGGATTTTAGAAGGATCCAAAGAGAAGTAGGCAGGAAAAGAATTTTCAAGTACGAACAACAAATACCAGAAACTTCATCTTTCCCCCTCCTGTTTGCCAAGCCCAGATTTGGGCATGTCAGTTATCCCTACTGAACTATTTTTCATAATGTTACCATTCATATTCCATTGAAATGCATTACCCAGAACCCAATGGCTTAGAATCCTGTAATATTGGTTATCTTTAGTATTAAGAATCAATGATCCCATGTGAACAATTGACTTCCTTCTCTTCTTCAACAAGTTATTTCCTCATTTTAAAAGTAAAAAACTTAAGTGCAAAGAGTAGGAACAAATGATCCAAGGTCACAGAGCCCTTTTGAGATGGAGTCAGGACTAAATCATAGGTCTCCCTACTACCAGTAGAGTGATACTCTTCATTATTAATGATTATATGATGAGTATGGAAGAGAGTGATGTTATATAAAAGAGATATATAAAGTTTTATGGAATAGAGGAATGAACCAGTTTCTCCTGCCTCCCATGTAGCAACATTATGATGTTGCTAGTGAGGATTGCTAACATGCCTTTTAAAATATCAATACAAAAATAAATACATGACAAATACCTTCTAATTATATCTGCATGCAAATATATAAAAATTATTCCTATTATAAGAACTTAAAGTTATTGAGCATATACTTTGTTCCAGGCACTTTACATACCTTATTATCTCTAATCCTTTCAATAACTCTATGAGGTTAATTTTATTATGATTGTTTTTTAGGGCAATGAACTGAGGCTCAGAAGACACATGGTCAGTGTGGAGCATACTCTTCTAGCTCCAAAGCTTATGTTATTTTTCTCATAGCTATAATCTTTTCTAGATGACCTCAAATTCATTCCATATTCTGCCCATCAAGCTCTAAACATTTTAGATAATTGATGTTGGTGTATGTTAAACTTGATATTTCTTTTGAAATTCCTTGACTATTCAATTTAGTTTTCTTATCAGTAGTTTGAGGAAGTATCTCCCCCATTTATTGGAATATTCTTCATATTTAATGCATTTTACAGAAAATAAGGCAAAGTAAGACCTTAGCATCTTGTGGTAACTTGCAATGTTTGATATGAAACATAAATAAATAAATAAGTAAATAAATAAATATAACATTTTGAGAATATTTATTCACCAGTCATAATTTTTAAAACTGTTATTTGTATAAAACATATTTATGTTAAAAATGATCTGCAATATTAAAAATCAGAACTTTTTTGCAATAGAGGTGGATCCAGCATCTGGTTATAAATTTTTGCATAAATAAATTCTTCTCTAATGTATATATTTTAAAGATGTATAGTTTTATGTTTTAAATAGAAAATAAATAGATGGATTGAAATAGTATTTGCCATAATAAATAAATATTTATATTCATATACTCAAAACAGATCATGGATTATTTTTAGGTGCAATGGTCTGGTAAAATGAGAGAAAATGTGACTGTGATTTTAGCAGAATCATTTTATTGATGCTCCAAGTCTTGGGTGAAAGTCTACAAACATGGAACATCATGATCCACTTGGCAGTCTGCTACAGAGGACAATTATATGGAAGTTTAGAGAAATCAGTGCCCAAGTTGATAGAAGAACTGTCATCTTATATGTAAAGTTATCACATACAAGATGTATGATTTATACTCCTGCTAGAGGCCCAATGAATGAAATTTGTGCATGAAAGGGGGATCCCCCTCAGCCCAGCCTGTAACCTCTCTAATTCAGGACCTCTTGGGGGATGTCCTAAAACAGCAGTCAGACATCCCTCTCACAATTCAGGACTACTGGCGTCTAACTGCTTACCTGCCTGCCTGCCTGATCGTCCCTAACTGTGGCCCCTGCCAGCCTGATTGCTCCTTACTGCCCCTCCTCCCCACTGGCCTGGTCTCCTTCAACTTCCCACCGCTGCCAGCCTGGTCACCTCATGCAGCCTGCTGTTCAGTTGTTTGGTCGTCCCTCACTAACCCTCCTGGTGTCTGGTCATTTAGGTTGTGATAGTCCCTGGCTTTTTATATACTAGGATTTCTTACCCATGAGAAATTTAAACATTTTCTCTTTCTTCTAAAATTTACTGGGGATTCTTCAGTTCAAATATGCAATTAGAGTCAATGATAGAAGCACAATAAAAATAACTCACCTTTAGTGAGTGCTTCCTATAAGCTAGGCATTGTTCTCTGCACTTACAAGTATTAACACTTTGATCTTCACAACTCAGTAAAGAGAAATTGTTATTCACATTTATATACAGGCATGTTTACCAGAGCTGCTGTGTGAGGAAGCCTTTGTTCAGAATGAGGCAGTGACTCTAAGAGCAAGGGATCTTCCACTGCAATGTTGCACTGTCTCTATTAAGCCCTGGCCAGTGAACAGGTTCTCCTCCCCGCCCACTCCCACCCTCACACAAACAGTAGCCCAAGCAGCAAGGTGAAGTCTACTGTGGTAAGCGTTTGAGCAGGATCTCCGTGGTTTCTGCCACCTCAATGCCACCATCTTCCTTATCAGACCGAGCTTCCTATTTTGATGGGTGAGTCATCCAGTTATTCTTGCTGAGTTAATTTCCTCTTTAAGGGGAGTCTTCTTTATATTCAGCATCAGGGTTACCTTACTTCTCACCTCTGAATGTTTTATTGGCCATTCCCTGAGTTTGAATTATCTTCACTCTGTCAATGTCTGCTCTTCTTTAGACTTAAAAAACACCAATTCTCCTCTTACCAAAATGTAAGCTCAAAAAGACTAGGACTCATTTCTGGTTTATTCTTTATTTCTATACCATCTGTTCAGCACATAGCAGCCTTTTAATATGTGTTGAAAGAATAAATGAATGAATGGTGAGTAAATATTGAAAGAATGAGTGAATGGCTTCCCTTTAGAGTGTTCTAGACTCCAATCTCTAAGACATCTGTTCTAGTACTAATCCCTCTAGTCATTAACTCAGCAAATATTCATTGAGAAGCTATTACCTGCAGGGAGTGTGATGGGATGGGAATATTCATGCTTGAAGACTTAAACTTTCTTCATTCATGAATTTGTTCATGCAGTGAAAAGCATTTATTGAGTACTTCCTATGCTAAGAACATATAATAAGTGGAGTCATGGATGCTAAAAACCATAGATTTAAACTGGAAATCTCTGGTTTCTAAATTGACTTCACCATTTAATAGCTATATAACTTGGGCAACTTTTTAAATATCACTGTTTCTTAATCTGCAAAATGAGAAAAAGTATCTGTATTAATATCCTTAGCTATGAAGATTCAAGAAAATTATATATATCAAGTGCTCAATAAATCTCAGCAATTAACTATTATTATTTCCATGGTAAGTGAAACAAAGAGGAATAAGACATAATCACTGTTCTCAAGGAATGAATAAACTCATGAAAATATAAGTTATTTAAATATAAGGTACAAATAAAAGTCCTAGGGGTGCTCAGATTTGGTAGAGATGACTTAAAACGGGAAAAGAAAGAGAAGACATCCTTCCTGGAGGAGGTGCATTAAGCAGGTTTGAACATATAGTCATGTAGGAGAGAGGCTTTCCAGGAGGTGAAAATAGCCCAACAAATAAATGGAGGTATTAAAGAGCAAGCTCACATAATGAGTTCTTGAGTCACTGGACAATTAATTTATCAGAACTACGAAAGACATAAGAAGGGTAGAGTTTCTGTATCCTAAAGAAACTCCTTGAAACTCTAGGACCTTGAAAACTGTGGAGTTTGGATTCTACTCTATGTAGACAGATGACTATTTGTGGATATATGTGCATCATTCACTGATGTCATTTTTGTTTTTAAAAGTGGGTGAGTATAGGGACCTATATTCAGACCTTTGAGATTTTAAGTTATTTATTCCTTCATGTTTGGGAAATTAGATTATTTTCCATATACTTTAACATCTGTTATGTCATCTCAGTAGCCCTGTGAAGTAGGCCACATAAGGAGATGAGGAAAATCACATGGGCATATGGTAACCTCCCAGTGGCAAGAGCTGTTAATTGGATGGACTGAGATGTGAATAGCATAGCTTCTAATTCAAAGACTTTCTGCTTTCTGAGGTAGAAGAATGCAAAGATGCAAAAGAGAAGTCAAGGCCATGCTGAGTGGTGGGGAAGAGAAATTTTGAAGACAGGGGCCTCAAGTCAGGGGTTACTTTTGCCCCCACTGGCCACTTTCTTTTGCTATGACTTACAGCAATAAGTGTTCTGTAAAATGAAATCAGCTATAGATTTTTTCCCTGCTCTCTTGGCCTGGCCTAGTGGGTACTTTTCTTCTGGCCTCATCCCAGGTTTCTTAAAGGGTTTCAAAAGAAATTGTTATTGACTGAACTCGAGGGTTATTTATAAAATCCAGTCTCTCATTCTTCTTGTCCTCCATGGAAGAGTTGGGCTCTCAATCTGAACCTTGGGACTTAGAAGCCCAGTTTCTTTGTTTAGCTTTTAGGACATTGGATTTAAAAAATAAAAATTTGCAAAGAGCTCTAAGTTCCACTAAATATAAAAGTACCTTATTTTCCAATGTCTTGACCAATTTAAGTAACTCACCTCTTCTTCTCCAAATCCTATTCTCATATTTCATGAGGTAAGACACTCTTTCTTATTTATTTCCTTAAGCAGTTGTATAAAAGGACAATTTTGAGCATCCTCACCCCCAAACACACACACACACACACACACACACACACTAATTTTAAGTGTATTATCTGATAATTTATCCAGGAATTTGTAAGGTCAATGAAGGAGGCTCTGTGACTATGTTTTCTGCATTCTCTAGACTTAAACACTTGTTCTTGTACACAGTAAGTGCTCAATTATTTGTTGGTCAATGAATTAACTGGTAAGCCTATCAGTCTCTCTATGTAAGGAAATATAGAGCTACCTTTTATGGTCAATTACAGTGGATTTCTTTACCTCAAATTTTCTTATGCTTTTCTGCCTATTCCCATTCTCTCTCTCTCTCTCTCTCTCTCTCTCTCTCTCTCTCTCTCTCTCTCTTTCTCTCTCTCTCTCTCTTTCTCTCTCTCTCTCACACACACACACACTGGTGAGCTTTTAACATGTTGCCTATGTTCTACTGTACTAGATACCTTGATTGCAGGCCACTCTAGAGTTTTTAAAAGTTTTATTTGAACAGATGTGGTAACAGGTAATATCAGATATACCATGTACACTTATAAAAACTTGCCTTTTTTACTTAACAGTTGTGTGACCTCAGTCAAGTTACTTAGATGCTTTAAGGTTTAGTTTCCTCATCCATAAAATTCAGATAAATCATATTTTGTCTAGGTGAAAATATTGGCACAATGATATATATGCATTTCTAAACTCTAAGTAAATTCCCTAGTTTTTGGGAAGAAGTCAGATTTTTTAAAAAATATATTTTACTTATGTATGCACTTATCTATATCTTACCTATTTAATCAAAATTTTGAGAAGGTTTATAATAGTGTAATCAGTATCATCATTAACATTGGATTAAGAAAAACATAAGTAATTTGTTGTATTAAAACCAAATAGTTATATTATGCTTTTTTTTTTCAGACTGTACCTGGTGCTTTCTCAGGCATTATCTATTTTGATCTTTATTTTTTCACAACACTTCTTAGGGAGGCATTATTACTTATCTTACCTGAGTGGGAGTAAAGTTCCTTGCCCTAGTTCTCACTGTGTAGTATGTGGTTAAGGATTCAGAAATGTTCAACAGTCCAGGATCACAGTGCCTTCTCCTCCAATTGAAGAGGTAGGAGTCAATTGCCTTCTGGATATTCAGTTAAACCACTGAGTTCTCTTTTCCAAGGTCAGGGGTAACAAAGCAATAATCAGCTTCTCTGGCACTAGATCAGTAGGGCCACATTCAAGGGGCCAAAGAGCCACCCTACTACTTTCTAGCTGTAACCTGGGGGTGTAAGTAAAACAATGCTTTGAGGCTTCAGTTGACTAATCTGTACGATTGAAATAATGACACCTCTTTGATTTCTTGTAAAGATTAAATGAGACAGTGCTTACTGAAGGGACATAAGCATGGAGCACAGGGAGCATGATGCCTGGCTATTCATGAGTCCTGCTTTGGCTTTGTGACTTTGAAGACTTGAGAATCTTGGTTGTCAGAAGTGCAGAAAGAAAGTTTTGCCCCCTTCTTCCATCTCTACCCACTTGATTCTGACAATCACACTGTGATGATTATACTTTGCAGAGAAGGAAACTAAAGCCCAGATAACTGGAATGACTTCCAAAGGCCATGTGAATAGGTTTCATTCCAGAGGTCTTTCTTTTGACAAATTTCTTTCTATGTCCATTAGAGATTTTTGGGTATGTGTGCGTGGCCTTCTTCACTATTCTGTGTGAGCTCCTTAAGGACAAGAGCTGGATTACATTCAAGTCTATTATTACACAAAATCTGAGGTTCAATACCTTACTTCAGAGTAGGTGTTCAATAGATGTGTTGTTGGATGAATGAACAAATCCCTAAGAATAGCACCTATAATCATAACTAGGCCTCATCATCCCTCTGATAGAAAGCAAGGATCTCTTGGCTCTGAAGGAAAAACTTTGTCCCTCCTCAGCATGAGGAAGTTACAGAAGAGACTCTACACCCCTCCTTCTTTTGTTTTTCTGAAAGAATTCAGAACCAGGTTCATTGAGAGGATGTGGTAGGCAGTTATACAGACCTGATCAGAGCAAGGATATTGGGTCAACTGGAGGAAAAATGGATAGGATGCTGAGACATGTTTCCCACTACTCCAACTGGTCTGAAGCTGGCCACAGAGGAACCTTGATAGAACTGACCTTTTCATTTTGTTGAGTAGGAATTGGAACATCTATTGATAATATATAGAATTATTCCATTCATTTTGGAAGGTCATTTACAGCAACCTTTTTATGTTGGGTCCCACTATCTGGGAAAAGGATGCAGGGATGTTCCCTCTAAAGTTTACTGTAGTAGATCCTTGTGGCAAACGTCTGTTACAGAGTGTTTTAGTTATTGTCTTTCAGTATCTATTAACTACAATATGAATTATTCTGATAATTTCACCTTCTCTTATAGAAATGGACATACTAAGCTGCTGGCTGGTTGGCTTCTGATATGTGGGGTAACTATCCCTCCTAACAGCAGTGGGGTACCTGTTCCTTATGATGACTAACTGTCTTTATGCCTCAGAAACATTACAGGGTCTGAACCAAAAGAGACTTTCTCAAGGCCATGGCACCAGACTGCAATATTATCTCCACCTGCTGAATATATTTCTTTGACTATTTTTGTTATGCTGGTAATGGTAGGTTCCCCTAATGTAGAAGTGAACTGGCTGGCTTATAGCATGGTAAAAGCCCTGCATGTGACCTCCAGGGCTATACTTGGGAAAAATCAAAAGCTGAGCCATTTCAAGGAGGCAGTTCTAGAAAATTGGGCAGCAATAGATAATTTGCTGTTGCAGTATAACATGGTTGTGAGGAATTTAAAGGAAAGTGCTGTTTTAACATTTCTGACAGTTCTCAGTTGATAGAACATATACCCTGTTTCTCTGAAAATAAGACCTACTTCCAGTTTTGCCTCTCACTGTAATATAAGGCCTCCCTCAAAAATAAGATCTCCTGATAATAAGGCCTCCCCCAAATACAAGGCCTCCCCGGAATATAAGGCCCCCGAAGCTACAGTAAGGCATCTGACTCCTGATTTAGAGACCTCACACTTTCCCGAACAGCTCCCGCTGTGCTGCGGCCGATCAGTGAGCTGGTTTGTGATGACAACTACTACCGGTATCGTACCGTATACAGTAATAAATTTCCTTTTATTATTCTTCAACAATAAATGTGTACCATATCCTTCTTCATGGAAAAATAAGACATTCCCTGAAAATAAGACCTAGCACATCTTTGGGAGCAAAAATTAATATAAGACACTGTCTTATTTTCGGGGAAACAGGGTATCCATGAATCTGCATTTGGTGTATTCCATCCCTGAAAACTGCTTTCAAGGTTGAAGCAGATGCAGTTCAGCAGGATGAAACTTTTCATCTTAAACTAATTTCATAGATATGAGATGATAGAAATAGCAGTGGGGAAATGTTAGGGGCAAAAATAGAGTATTAGAGACTATCTGTTTTTATGGGAAATATTAATCATGCTATGTTAACCACGATTGCCTTGTGTTGATTAAAGAAAGGATATTCTGACCAGGCTAGGAATTGCCATTCTTGGCTAGGAGTTGCATACACTCTGGATCAGGGAGTCAACCATGGCCATGGGCATCAACCTTGAAACCATTCTCATTTAAAACCTGCCTATTATCATGAAAAGATTAACAACCTTGCTGCCCAAACAACTGAGTTTCACCTTCCTACTTCCCTGTCCCTGTATTCCTTATTTTCCCATGTAATCCTTGATCTATGCTATATAAGCATCTGGCCTATGGGAGCTGCAGAGCAGATTTTTGTAGGTGACCGGTTGCTCTTCCATACTGCTGGCAGTATTAGAATAAATGTGCATAGATGATTTAAAAAAAGAAAAAAAGAGCAGGGAGAGAAGGAAATAAGAAAGAGACAGAAAAGAAGAAATGACTCTTGGATGGCAATTCACAGTTTACAAAGCACTTAGACAAAATAATAGCCCATCTTGATTCTGACAATCACCCTGTGATGATTATACTTTGCAGAGAAGGAAACTAAAGCCCAGAGAACTGGAATGACTGGCAAATGCCATGTGAATGGATTTCATTCCAGAGGTCTTTCTCTTGACAAATTTCTTTCTATGTCCATTAGAGATTTTTTTGGGTATGTGTGTGGTCTTCTTCACTATTCTGTATGAGCACCTTAAGGACAAGAGCTAGGTTACATTCGTCTATTATTCCACAAAATCTGAGGTTCAATATCTTACATCAGAGTAGGTGTTCAATAGATGTGTTGTTGGATGAATGAACAAATCCCTAAGAACAGCACCTATTATCAGATACCATAGTAGTTTCAGTGTCTTGATGATGGGCTGGACTAAGGTGCGATTGTTTATTTAGACATGCCCAAACATCTTTCCAGGAATCAGCCAGTGGCCCCATATAATGTCATTTAGTCATCTATTGAGCAGTTTGCATGGAATCCTATATACTTTGAGAAATTCTCATACTGATTATTGCATGTCTGGAGATGGTAAAATAGGAATTGTTTGTGGTTAATATTTTGCAGAAGAAAAGACTATGGCCTAGGGAAATTAACTGGCTTTTGTTAATCCACCCAGTGTGGAGTGGTTGAACGCAGATTTGAAATTTTCTGTGGAGGATTTGGTCCCTCTTCCAGGCACTCTTTCTCTGTGTGTATCTCTGGTACTTTCTGATGAACTAGCCTGCTTAACAGGAATACTGCTTGCCTAAGCTCAAGCCATCTGATCAAGTTAACATGCATAAAATCGAAATATGATGGATTTACAATCTACAGAAAGATCTTCACATCAGTATAGTCATTGTAATAGAGGACATAGTTATATAGCACCTATAAAGTGAAGTTTCCCAAGACATGAGAAGAACATTGGTTATTTATTCATGCTGCACAACTTGGTAGAAATGGCCCCATACTGTATAACAGGATAGAAGTCCTGGGTTTTCAAGTCTCCTGAACTTTTTTTAGTTGATTGCTCACTCTGTCTTTCCATAATACACTGAAATTTGCTATTCTTGGTAATGATCTCAGAGGGACTTAGATTTTTTTTGTGGCATTGTTTTTATATCTTAGAAAAATAATTTTTACTTAATTGGAACTGTTTTTTTAGAGAGTACATTTTGCTCAATAAAACAAAGTACTCAACGTATGAAAAAAGTAGCTCATTATGAATATTCATTTAATAAGTACTTACTGAATTCCTACTGTATGCCACTTCTATTCTAAGCATTACAGTTATAAGAATGAAAAAAAAATCTCTGAATCCAGTGAACTTATAGTCTATTGGAAAGGAAAGGTCAAAAAAGACACAAATAGAAAATATAACAGGGTGCAAAGCACTATACATAAGACTACATTAGAAGAAGGAGCATAAAGAGCAATAGGGGCAGAAAGTTACTATTTATATAAATGAGATTTGAGCCAAGGTCTGAAAGAAGAAAAGCATGGTGTTGCCATTTGAAGGAAGAGTGTTCCAGGTGGAGGAGCATGATTTGAATAGGTTTTCTTGTGGGAGATGCTTAGGTATGCTGGGAAGAGCAAGGAGGTCCAGTGACTGGAGCAGAGTTCATGAAGGGAAACAGTGGAAGATGAGATCTGCAAGGATGTAAGTGATCCTGTTGGATCTTCAATGGAACTGTGGCTCTGAATCTGATTGAGACTAAAAGTCACTGGAACTTTTTTTCTGAGCAAAGTTGTGTCATATAATCTGACTTAGGTTTTGAATGGATTACCAGAGCTGTGAGGTGGGAGTAGACTTGGTGGGTGAGCAGAGAGAAGGGGTGTGAGTGAAAAGATGAAAGGAGGTCTCGATTAATAGGCTATTCCAAAAGTTTAAGCCTAAAATGATTGTGGTTTGGACCATAATTGTCTGTACTATTTGCTCCAAATAAAGATAATTCTCTGGGCCAAATTCAAGGATAACTTATTTTTAAAGACTTGAATTATGGGAGAGTTCAAGAAAATGCAAAGTCAATGCAAAGTTAGGTGACTTTTTCTATGCCTTTGGAATAATGCAAGTAATTATTATATTTGGTAAATATATAGGCAATTTTTCCTTTTAACTGTTAAAAGTAAAGTATAATTCCATATCACTTTACTTGGTTGTATATGACTTGAGTCATTAAATAGGTTGAGAGCTGAATAATTTTGCCAATTATTAAGCAATAGAAGGAAAAATAAATAATTCTGAAGGCTCTTTAGTAGTTAATAGTAAAGTAGAATGTAGTTCAATAAGAAAAGTTGAAATTCTCTCAGAATTATTATTGTTATTTTTACATATGAAAGCAGCACAGGTTGCTATACATGGAAGAGATCCCACTTTGTTGATGTAGAGATGGAGCTCAGAAGGGAGATAAAATGTCCAAATTACATAAAAGTTACTAAGCTTGGACCTGTATAAATCTCAGTTCTGCCTCCTCCATAATAAGTTTTCCTTATAAATTACTTTGTTGCTGATATGTTAGAGGGGCTCAAGTATATCATTGTGACTACTCCTATGAGGAACCCCACCCAGTCTTCTCCAGCAACTAAGAACAGGCTATCCTCCACGTTGTCTGACTGTACCATCTTGGTTCCTTGATCTGTTTTCTCTGTCTCACATTCTAGCATCACACAGCCCCTTGGGAATTCTAGTTCTTCTATTCTGATTGCTTTTTCTATAGGAATCTGCCTCCCTGGCTTGTGTCCTCTTACTTTAAAGAGAGAGATAAGCTAAGCAAATAACACCTGGATGTTCTGATGGATTAGAAGAACTCCCAATCTTTAATGTTTTTGTTCCTTTACAAAAAGAAGTTACATTTTCAAGCCTTGAAATTTCAGTATGTGACTCTGTTCTTATTTATGTTTATGCATGCATTCATTTTCTGAGGAAGAGACATAGTGTGAAGTTCAATGTCAAAAATGCACAGTATTCTTTGTATTATGTTTATGATAATACAACTTTGAATAAACAATTAGAAACAAGGATGAACAACTTGGAAAGGTACTAGAAAGCTAGACTCAATTCCAAGAATCAAGGCCATTTTTCTATAGGACCTCTATTTTCTAACCTGTGAAATAAAGGGAAGAGGAGGATGGGGCTTTGCTATTAAGATCTGCTGGCTCATTCCTAAGTCTTTATCATGCACATGGCATACATTTTCTTTACATCTCTAGGTCATGTAAGCAGTCTCTTCCTCATCTAACTTTCCCAACATCCTCCTCCATTGTCTCAAATTCTGTGATTCCCATTCAGACTGATAAATATTTACTGAGAGCTTCTCTTGTGCTTACTGCTATATTGGGCACTGTGAAGCAATAAAAAGGAAACACAAAACTTCATTCCTTTCTTTAAGTAAAATTAATGGGAAGAGAGGTCTGTTTGTATTAATGAAAAGTTTGAATTGCAGATTTTTTAAAGGAATGAAGTTTTAGTGTCTTTATGCACCTTTAGTAATTAAAAAACAACCCAGAAAGCACTGCTTAGAAAAGCACTTAGAGGAATGCTTTAATTAATCCATCAAAAGCTTTGCAATGAGCAAATCAAGGGATTCTTTGTAAATGGAGGATCAGAGACTCAGAAAATAATTGATTCTCTTAAATATTTAAAACATTTTTGTCATAGTTTTACAATATTAATTTGTTCTATTAAAGAAGACAAATAGCAATGTAGAGATTTTCTGCAGGATCACATTTTCAGAATGATTGGAATCTAAAATCTAAATGAAAAGTACAATCACTCTTCCTGAAAAGCTCTGTTGCTCATTTCTACCTGTCAAAATTCTAACCATCTTTGAAGTTTGAGTTCAAATATTGCCTCCTCCTCCTCCTCTACTTGCTTCTCCACCTTCTTCTCCTTCATTTTCTATATCATCATCATCATCATCACCATCCCCTCCTTTCAATCTGTGTGGTTGACCATCTGCACTGCCTTAGAGCATTCATGACTTTATCTGATAGCAAATTGATTACATACCAGCTTTGGTCTGAGCTGGAATCTCTAGAGTAGGAAGGGTGTCTAGTTCATCTATTCACACTGTGGCTTATAAGTAGTAGCATTTTGCATGATGTTAGAACAGTAGTCTGATGGTCATTTTGTGATGGATGACTCTATCAATTGGAATACAATTTCAGTTGTTCTAACAGAGACTCAAAATAATACTGGCTAAAACAAGTTAGAAATTTCTTTCTTGCTTATATTAAAAAATACAACCCACAAGGAAAGTAGGGCTAGTAAGGTATCTCTAAAATATTTGGAAGCCAGGTTCATCCTATCTTGTTGCTCCGCCATTTCTGAATGATGCCTTATCTATATGGTATAAAATAGATTCTCCATCAGGTCTGTATTCTAGGCCATTCGAAAGAAGAAAATGGAAAATGGAAGTCCCCACTTCCACTTAAGACACAACGAGGCAGTTATACACATTGCTTCCACTCACATCCCATTGAGAACTTAATCTTATGGTTCCCCTTTGCCAGTGGCATGCTAGGGCCCACTCCTAAGGCATGTGAGAGCCCACTGTGTACATTACCTCCCAACTCCACATTCAGTGAATCATGTTGGAAGCTTGAAATCAGCCATGGGAGAATTAACACCATGGACACTGGCAAATTTTACAAATCGGCGCTTCCCACCTGTCATCTCTTTCCTGAGAGCTTATTGTTAAATATTGTAATCTGCTGCACCTAGCTGCAATAAAAGCTGAAAAATGTAGGTGTGTGTTTGTGCGTGTGTGTGTGTGTGTGTGTGTGTGTGTGTGTGTGTGTGTGTCTGGACAGCCAGGTATCTAGATAACCATTCTGTACAAGAGAGCAAGGAGTGGTACTTCTATAGAAGAAGCTAAGAATGGGTATTTGCAAACAAGCAGAAGTTTCTTTAAATGTGACATCGTTATACAACAACAACAACAAAAAAAAATGGAAAACCTGTTTTTAACTGTAAGAGACCAGATCTATCCATAAACATGTGTATGGGGGGCTTATGGCTGCTATCTTCCAGTGTGAAAAGCCATGCTAGAGAAAATAAGCGTATTTGTGTGGATTCAAGGTACAGAACTCTGGGCAGAAGCTACATGAGCCAAATTCTGCTCTATTTTGACTTTTATCACTGGTCAAAAATGCAGCACTGGTTGCCATCTCTTCAAGTGTCCAGGCAGGAGCTGAATGATAACTTATGGCAAGCATGTCAAACTCAAAGCTAACACAGGCCAAATAAACAAGATTTAAGATGATGTGAGTCGCAAAAAAAAAAAGCTTCAATTTTCATAGAAATGTATTTCGATAGAGAAATGCTGAATACAAAGGGCTGACATAAATGAGTAATACTTAACATAAAATAATTGAACATTTTAATACAAATTAATATTTTTTCTTGAACATTAACTTACCAGACATTGAATAACTGCACAAATTATTAAGTGTAATAATGCAAATAAACCTATTTTTCTTGTACTCAGAAAGCAAAATATTTCCTGTTGCACACACCAAACAAGTCAGTCCAAGACTAATGACAAAACAATTGGCTGCTAAAATATTCACTGCTAGTATTAGTGGAGAGAAATGGTGCACCTGCATGCAAGGGGCTTAAGAGAAATGAATGGAACATAATTATAATAATCAGTCATTAGTGAACATTGTAGTTTGTTATTAATGATTATGTGTAACAAGATATTGTTAAAAACTAAGTTATAAAATTTTTATTAAAATGTTTCTTAGATAACATTATATTGGCTGGGCTGCAAAAATATTCTTTATGTGCTGCATGCAGCCTGCAGGTTGCAAGTTTAACATACTTGATTTACAGGGTTTCCACAGAGCAGATTTTATTCTGACTGGATGTTACCCTAGATAGCTCTGAGGTTCTTTCATTCTTCAATCTCAAAGGTACTTTTCTTGACCCCTCAGATTCTTGGGGATTCCAATACTTTCTTTTGCTCCACTTACCACAGTTGTAATTATCAGTATAATAATTCCATTACTGTCAGGCTGCTGAACTAGATTGTACTAGTAAAAGTAGCAACTGTGTTGTCTTACTCATCATTATGTCTATTGCATGGTGCAAAGTGTATGGTCACAGCAGGCACTCATTAGATTTGTGCCAAATGGAGGATAGATGCTGTGAGTTCTCAAGTATGAAAGTGCCTTATAAACTGCTCATGATAATTATTCCTTAAAAAATAAGATTGAGATATAAAACAGAACAGAAAACAGATGAAGGAAGTGGCTGTAAATACTACCAGACATCTAAGGGGAACTGAATTTGATTCTAAGCTTCTTGGAAACTAAATATAAAAAGAGAACATACTGAGTTACTGGATTTTCTCTTTCTAAGGGGACAAACTCATGAAGTCATCTCCAGAAACCAAATTTTTCTGGTGACTTATTAAAATGAGATCCTTGTTTCCTCCCAACTAATATTGAAGCATGAGCAAATCTCTCCTCATTAAAAAAATGACAAATACAGAAAAGAAACCTCCCTTTACTGACTCTCAGCCACTGTCCTACCTACTCAAATTCCCTCACATATACTCTGCAGGTCTTCCTCACCTCCCATTTCTGGTTCAGCTCACTGCAGACTTGTTCCTGCTCTCACCATTCTACTGGAGCTGATGTCATGAAATCAATAGTAAATTTGCCCTAGCTATATCTCTGCTTTAATCTTTATTGCAATAGACATTTCTTAATTATTTGAAAGTCTTGCCCTTGCTAGATCATGTGACATGCCTCTGTGACATTGAACTATGCTGGTTTTCTTCCTATCTTTCTGGATGTTCTTTCTCGGCCTCTTTTAAGCTCTGTTACTCTATTAAGTGTTGGCATTTATCAAGCTTTTAACTTTTTTTCACTTGTCCCTTTTTTCACTTTACATACTTCCCTCAGAAATTTTACTTACTCTAGTGGCTTTAATTACTCTATGGATTCTAATGACTCCCACTATCAGATCTTTAGACTGGATTATCCACCAAGATTAAAACCCACCTATTTAACTTCCTTGTACAGTCTCACATATGAACCTCAAATTCAGCATGTCCCAAATTGAGCAAATATTTTTTCTTCTTCTTAACCTTTTACTCCTTATGTGTTTCCCATCTCAGAGACAAGCTCTACTTTTTTTCTCATTTTTAAAATTTTCTGTCTAAAGTTTTACATATGTCTTCTTTTTCCTCACTTGACCCTCTCCCCCACAGCCATTCCCACCCAAGGCAAACCACTACTGCCCTAGTGTCTATGTCCATTGGTTAGGCTAACATGCATGCATACAAGTCCTTTGGTGGCACTGTAACCACCCCCTCCCCTGCCATTTGTTTCTGGATCTATTTTTATTCATCTAATTATGTTGATCATTATATCCCACATATGAGTGAGATCATGTGATATTTATCTGACTGGCTTATTTAGCTTAGCATAATGCTCTCTAGCACTATCAATGCTGTTGCAAATGGTAAAAGTTTCTTCTTTTTTATAGTGGTATAGTATTCCATTGTGTAGATGTACCACGATTTTTTAATCCACTCATCTACTGATGGGCACTTAGGTTGTTTCCAAAACATAGCTATTGTAAATTGTGCTGCTATGAACATAGGGGTGCATGCATTTTTTTCTGATTGGTGTTTCTGGTTTCTTGGGATATAGTCCTAGAAGTGGGATTACTGGGTCAAATGGGAGTTTCATTTTTAATTTTTGAGAAAATTCCATATTGCCTTCCATGTACCATCTGCATTCCCACCAGTAGTGCAGGAGGGTTCCTTTTTTTCTGACATCCTTGCCAGCACTTGTCATCTGCTGATTTATTGATGATAGACATTCTGACAGGTGTGAGATGGTATCTCGTTGTTTTGATTTGCATCTCTCAGATGATTAGTGACTTTGAAAATGTTTTCATATGTCTTTTGGACTTCTGTATGTCCTCTTTCAAAAAGTGTCTATTTAGATCATTTACCTATTTTTTTGACTGGATCATTTTTCATTCTTTTAAGTTGTATGAGTTCTCTGTAAATTTTGGAGATTAAACCCTTAACTAAAATAACATTGGCAAATATATTCTCACATGCAGTGGGCTTTATTGTTGTTTTGTTGATGTTTTTTGCTATGCAGAAGCTTTTTATTTTGATGTAATCCAATTTATTTATTTTCTTCTTAGTCTCCATTGTCCTAGGAGCTATGTTTAAAGATATTGGTATGACATATGTCTGATATTTTCCTACCTATGGAATCTTGTAGGATTTTTATGGTTTCACATCTTAATTTAAGTCCGTTAGCCATTTTGAGTTTGTTTTTGTGTATGGTGTAAGTTGGTGATCTAATTTCCTTTTTTTTTTTTGCATGTATCTGACCAAATTTCCCAGCACCATTTATTGAAAAGACTGTCTTGACTCCATTGTATGCTCTTGCCTCCTTTGTCAAATATTAATTGAGCATAATGGGTTGTATCAATTTCTGGGTTCTGTTCCATTGGTCTATATGTCTGTTGTTGTGCCAGTATCATACAGTTTTGAGAAGCGTGGCTTGATAATATAGCTTAAAAAAACATGAGGAGAGCCTAAGGGAACTTTGGGACAACATGAAACAAAATAATATCTGCATAATAGGGATCCCAGAAGTAGAGGAAACTGAGCAAGGAATAGAAAACCTGTTTGAAGAAATAATGACAGAAAACTTTCCTGATATTGGGAAGAAGAAAAAAATCACACAAGTCCAAGAAGCTCACATAGTACCTAACAAGATATACCCCAAAAGACTGACATTGTCCTATCTGGTTTGGCTCAGTGGATGGAGCATTGGCCAGCAGACTGAAGGGTCCCAGGTTCGATTCAGGTCAAGAGTATATGCCCGGAATGCAGGCTCAATCCCCAGTAGGAGGTGTGCAGAAGGCGGCCAATCAATGATTTTCTCTCATTATTGATGTTTCTGTCTCACTCTCTTTGCCTCTCTGAAATCAATAAAAATATATTTTAAAAAATGCACTTATAAAAAAATAACAATACCAAGATACATTATAATTAAACTGACAAATACCAACAACAAAATAAGAATCTTAAAGGCTGCCAGAGAAAGTCAGAACGTTATCTATAAGGGATCTCCCATCAGACTATCAACTTATATCTCAATAGAAATGCATCAGGCCAGAATGGAATGGAGAGAAATATACAAAGTTGTGCAAAGCAAGGGTCTGAATCCAAGAATACTATACCCAGCAAGGCTATCAATCAAAATTGAGGGTGAAATCAGGAGCTTCACAGAATGAAAGGACTAAGGGTGTTTATTACCACCAAGCCAGCAATGCAAGAAATGCTAAAGGGTCTGCTATAAAAAGAAGAAATAACAAGAGAAGAAGGAATACATGCATAAAGAATAAAAAGGGCTACAAACAAGTACCTATCAATAATAATTTTAAATGTAAATGGATTAAATGCTCAAATCAAAAGATATAGGGTAGTAGGTGAGTAGATATGAAAACATGACCCATATATCTACAGAACAAAGGACTCACACAAACTGATGGTGAAGAGATGGAAAAAAGTTTTCAGGTGAATGGAAATAAAAATAAAAGTTGGAGTAGCAATACTTATATATGACAAATTAGACTTCAAAGTGAAGGCCAAAATAAGGGATAAAGGCCACTTCATAATACTACGGGGAGCAATTCAACAAGAAGATATAATTCTGCTAAACATATATGCACTCAACATAGGCGCACCCAAATATATTAAAATTTTTCTGGAGTGTATCAAGGGAGATTGACTGCATACAGTCATAATAGGAGACTTTAATACCGCATTGACACTGCTGGATAAGTCTTGTAAACAAAAAATCAGCAAAGAAACATCAATCCTAAATGACTCACTAGACCAGATGGAATTAATTGACATCTTCAGAACCTTTCACCTCAAAGCCACAGAATATACATTCTTCTCAATTGCACATGGGTCATTTTCAAAGATAGACCACATATTGGGAGACATGCAAGGTCTCTTCAAATTCAAGAAAATAGAAATCATATCAACCATCTTCTCAGATCATAATGGCATAAAATTAAAAATCAACTATAATAAAAACAATGAAAAAAATCAAACACCTAGAGGGTAAATAGCATGCTATTAAACAATGATTGGGTTACCAAAGAGATCAAACAAGAAATAAAAAGCATCATGGTAACAAATGACAATGAAAACAAAACAATTCAAAATCTATGAGACACAGTGAAAGCAGTCTTAAGAGGGAAGTTCATTGCTCTACAGACCTGCCTCAAGAAGATAAGAAAAAAATGGTAATAAATTACCCAACCCTACATCTCAAAGAATTAGAGAGCAATAAGAAAAGCCCAGTGTAAGCAGAAGGAAGGAAATAATAAAGATCAGAGTGGAAATAAATGACACAGAGACCAAAAACACAATACGAAAGATCAACAAAACCAAGAGCTGGTTCTTTGAAAGGATAAACAAGATGGATGAACCTCTCACCAGGCTCACCAAGAAGCAAAGAGAGAGGACCCAAATGAACAATATCAGAAATGAAAGAGGTGAAGTATCAACAGATCCTATAGAAATACAAAGGATTATGAAAAAAAAATACTATGAACAAGATGGATAACAGATGAAATGGGTATATTCTTAGAAAAATACAAGATCCCAAAACTCAATCAGGAAGAATCAAAAAACCTGTATAGGCCAATAACTACCAAAGAAATGGCAGAAATGATAAAAAATCTTCCAACATACAAAAGCTCTGGTCCAGATGGCTTTATAGGGGAGTTCTACCAATCATTCAAAAAGAACTAAAACCTGTCCTCCTCAGACTATTCAAAAAAATTCTAGAGGAAGGTACACTTCTAAACTTTTTCTAGGAAGCCAGCATTACCTTAATCCCAAAACCAGATAACGACACCACAGAAAAAGAGAACTATAGACCAATATCCTTGATGAACATAGATGCTAAAATCCTCAATAAAATTCTAGCAAATCAAATCCAGCATTACATTAGAAAGATCATACACCATGATGAAGTGGGATTTATTCCAGGGATGCAAGGATGATATAATATCCACAAATCAATAAATGTGATATATCACACAAAAAAATTAAGAGACAAAAATCACATAATGATATTAATCAATGCCGAAAAAGCATTTGACAAAATCCAACACCCTTTCTTGATAAAAACTCTCAGCAAATTGGGAATAAAGGGATCATACCTCAACATAATAAAAGCCTTATATGACAGACCTACAGCTAACATATACTCAATGGGTAAAAACTAAAACCATTTCCCCTAAGAACAGGAACAAATCAGGATGCCCACTTTCACTACTCCTGTTCAACATAGTACTGGAAGTACTAGCCATTGCAATTAGACAACAAGAAGAAATAAAAAGCATCCAAATTGGAAAAGAAGAAGTAAAACTGTCCTTACTCGCAGATGACATGATACTATACATAGAAAATCCTAAAGACTCCATATAATTATTAGACTTGATAAATGAATTCAGCAATTCAGGATACAGAATTAACACCAAGAAATCTATGGCATCTCTATACACCAGAAGTGAACTTACAGAAAGAGAGACTATAAAAGCAATCCCATTTACCATCACACCAAAAAAATTAAGATACCTAGGAATAAACTTAACTAAGCAGGTAAAAGACTTATACATGGAAAACTATAGGACACTGAAGAAAGAGATGGAGGAAGATGTAAATAGATGGAAGAACATACTCTGTTCATGGATTGGTAGAATCAACATCATTAAAATGTCCACACTACCCAAAGTAATCTACAGATTCTTTTAAAAAATATATATCTTATTGACTTTTTACAGACAGGAAGGGAGAGGGATAGAAAGTCAGAAACATCAATGAGAGAGAGACATCCATTAGCCGCCTCCTGCATGCCCCACAATGGAGATGTGCCCTCAAGCAAGATACATGCCCTTGATCGGAATCGAACCTGGGACCTTTCAGTCCACAGGCTGATGCTCTATTCACTGAGCCAAACTGGTCTCAGCAATCTACAGATTTAATGTAATTCCCATTAAAATACCAATGACATACTTCAAAGATCTAGAACAAACTCTCTAAAAATTCATCTGGAATAAAAAAAGACCCCGAATAGCCACAGCAATCCTGAAAAAAAAAAAGCAAAAACAAAACAAAAAAACACAAAACAAAACAAAACAAAACAAAACAAAAACAAAGTTGGAGGGATCACAATAACAGAGATGAGCTCTACTTTCTACCCAGTTTCTCAAGAGAAATTTTATCATCGTTAGCTCCTGCCTCTCTCTGACTCTTTGTAGGACATTGAGTCTCTGTTGGAACTACTCAACTCTGAAGTTGTAGAGGAAAAAAAAACAAACAAAACAGAAACAGAGACAATACATAAGTGAATGGGCATGACAGTATTGTAATAAGACTTCATTCATAAAAACAGTGTGGGCCAGATTTGGCCCATTGGGTTAGTTTGTTGATCTCTGGTCTAAAGAGTTAAAGTAGTATGTTCATTTTCACCTTTGTATCCATGGTGCCTGACATAAGGCTTCTCAATAAAAGTTTGTTGGGTGAATAAATGAATGGTATATGAATAAATTATGATGGACCTGTTTACTGTTTTTATTCTGTGGCTATATCTCCTTGGCCACTACATGTTCCACATTCATTCTATGTAGTCAGTGACCCCACTCCCCTACTAGGATGGTTTTTATTTTCTGTGCTCATCTTAACATTTGTGTTGAGCAAATATTCTATGTGAAGTTTTGGTTCCTTTGGTGGAAGTGGTCAAGTTTTAAATTCTTTGTCACTATTCTCCAATCATCCCGCACAGCACAGACTTTTTTTTCTCTACCTAGGTGTGATAGTTAAATTTTGGCTTATTTAGATAAGTCAAATTATTTATATATTTTATTTTAGACTTTGGTTATTTTTTTGTGTGTAGATGTATTTATTCTTTTGTTTCATATACACTTATTTAAACCTATCTTAAAACATTTTTGGAATAGGTAGAATATTAGGGATCAAATCCTCAATTAAGTCAATGGACAAAGTACTTAATATACACGGGGCATAGAAATTTAACATGCATTGCGGACAAAGGTAGCTCAGATAAGCCATTGTCACTAAGAGATAAGAGGTGAATAAATAATTCCAATACAATGTAGAAGGAATTAGAAACACTCTCTAGGAATTTCATAGAGGTAACATTTATCTTCCACCAAAAATATCAAAGAGGGCTCTAAGAGAGAACTATTATACCTGGATATGGAAAGGTAGGTAAAGGGCTTTCAAGACAGTTATTAGAAAGACAGTTTTAATAAAACTACATCCAGGACTTGCTGATAAAAGTGCAGCCAAATCCCTTCCAGAAGGTGCCAAGTCCATTCTGGTCTGAAATGCATTGATAATTGGGACATTATGCTCAGAGACTGCAAAACTGACATTCTGTCATCATCCCTCTTGGAATAGAAACTCTGATCTTTTAAAATAATTAGCATTAATTTGAAGCATGTGTGCAAAAATAAATCACAAGTGTCCAAAAACAGAAATGTTAAGTTCAATGGTTACGTTCTTATTAGCTCCACCTATGTAAACAAAATCAGGAGCAATTAACATTTAAAAATAGAAAAGACAAGGAGATTTCACAGCATCCAATGGGAAATTATTATTTACATAAATGCCCACAAAGATGATTTCCTCTCACCCTTCCTGGTGTCAGTCATATTATTTCCATGGGTAAATAGTTTTCTTTCCTGAGGGTTAGGAGGGAGGATTGTGATTCTATGCATATTGTTCTGGTTGAAATTGAAAGTGTGTATGTCCTCTCGAAAAGAAATAAGTAGGTCTCCATCTCCTCTATCCTACTTCTATATTGTACCTCACCCATTCTCTATATAGGCAAGAAGAGAATTTGCCATGGCTTAAGACTGTCAGCAAAAACCCACTTCCATGAAGCAGTGCTGGTCTTTGCCAATGGGACACCTGCCTATTGGAGAAAACCTCTATAACCCACCTGGAAGAAGGGTGAAAGATCTCATGGACTCACCAAGACACACTTTGAAGTGGCCCTGATGTGCTCTGTAGGACATGGGCTATCTCACTGAAGAATGGAGCCCCATTGCAGGCATCAGGTATCAAAATGGGGAAAGAAACTGGCCATGGGACACCTGGGGAACTGAGGCAGAGATGTGGACACATTGGGTGTAATACAGACACTGGCAGCTGACTCAGCAGGGCTCTGAGTTCTAGTTGTATCACTAACTTGGTATATGAACTTGGCTAAGCCACTGTTCTTTCTGGGCCTAATTTTTCCCGATCTTAAAATTAGGAGCTGAACTGGCTTATCTTCTTGCTTTATTCCATACAATTTTTGTTTGTTTTTAAGACATAACTCAAGTCTTTTATCTGCCTCTTTCCATCTACTTGACTGAAAAGATGTGGTGAATGGTAAGTTGGGGGTGAAGTGTAGGACTCAAATATTTTTCTATTCCTCATTTATAAAATGTGTGAAAATATACCCCACACTTTCTCTCCCAAAAGACTGTTGCTTTAGGAACATGGGACTGATAAAGAAGATACAGAAGGTTCAGTTGCAGGGTCATGTCAGAACCCACCAATTGGCTATCAGGAAACAACATCACATTTAATGTTGATGGAGCCTTAGAATAATTAAAGGCTAACTGAGAAGGGATTTGATAAAAGTGGCATATCAAAGACAACTATGATTCAACCTCTTGGTTCCAAATCCTCTTTTTACCATGTCTTTCTTCTTCTGTCTTCAGTATGTCTGATCTGGAATCAGGGCTTAAGGGGAATTGGGGCTTGAGGATTGATGAACATATGTTGACTTCAAATAAAAATATCAGTAGAGTTTTGTGGAGATAGAAAGCAAATCAAATCTTTGACCAATAGTTTTTGTTAAGACTTCACTTATTTTTTTTCACACTTTCCCCCCATTATAATTAGTATATAATAATATATGAATAAAGGGGGATTTGCATATAGAGTAGTCAATCCCCCTTTATTCATAGTTTTGCTTTCCATCGTTTCAGTTACTTGTGGTCAACTTCAGTCCAAAAATAGTAAGTGGAAAATTTCACATGTAAACAATTCATAATGTTTAAATCACATGTTCTGAATAGCATGATAAAATTTCCTGCTATCCTCCTCAGTCCTGTTTGGGGTGTAAATCATTCCTTTGTCCAGTGTTTCCATGATGCATACACTGCCCACCCGTTAGTCACTCACTAGCCATCTTGGTTATCAGATTGACTCTCTTGGTACCCCAGTGCTTGTGTTTAGGTAACCCCTATTTTACTTAATAA
Organism: Lasiurus cinereus; assembly: GCA_011751065.1. Taxonomy (NCBI): domain Eukaryota; kingdom Metazoa; phylum Chordata; class Mammalia; order Chiroptera; family Vespertilionidae; genus Lasiurus; species Lasiurus cinereus. The sequence continues at coordinate 34,803 of JAAGEH010002431.1, read as the reverse complement.
TGGCCCCAAAGCAATAGAGTAATGATGCTGGCAAGTCAGATATGCCAAAGAGAAGCAGTGAAAAAGTGAAAGTTCTCAAGTTAATAAAGAAAGAGAAAAAATGTGAGGTCCAAGGTTTATGATAAGAACAAATCCATGTGTGAAATTGCCTACTTTGATTTATAAATTAAACTTTATCATAGGTATGTTTGTATAGGGAAAACCATGGTATATATTGGTTCAGTACTGTCATTGGGGGTTTTGGAATGTAACTCCTACAGGTAAGGGGGCAGATTACTATACACAAATGTTCTTTTGTTATTGTTCTCTGCAAAAATTAAGGATTCAAATGTCTTCTGTATCTTCACATATGCTACTCTGTTTATGTTCCAACACCTGTCCTTAGCAATTACTCAAGCTTTTCTAATTTGCCTGTATACTAATCCACATCTTCTGTTAAGTCATAATGTCTTTGAGAATTGGAAACATTTTGTATCTCAGTTTCCAAAGCCAGAGATTATGATGCTCAATTATGTTAATTGAATAAATTAATGGAAAAAAGAGACACTTCTTCTATATCCCCACCATGCCCTAGAAGCCCTTCAGAATGATGATAAGCTTAGCAATGGCTTTCATTTCAACTTTTATGAGGAATCAGGAAAGGTAATAGAATAGGCAGATCTCCTTGCTTATATCTTAATGGCTGTAAATTCATAGCACTTATTCATGACCTCCCAGAGGTGGCCAGAGTACCCAGAGATATACTGTGCTCAGACGTAGAACATGGGGGGAAAGAGCAAGAAGTGTTCTTTGGGTTGCCGCTCTCAGCTTGAAGTATCCTCTGGCTTGGCCAGGGGCCCGGGTTTGTTCTCTGTTCTCAACCTGACCCTTGGGAGAGAATCCTGGTAAGGGTCAGGCACCAGGGGTGGTACCTGAAATAATTTTTGAATAAAGTGGGAGAATGTGTGGCCTCTTTGCTCAGAAGGAGGGGTGGGGGGAGGGGATAATACAAAAAGTCATCTGACTTTCGCCCAACAGTGCAGGCAGGAGAGCAAAGGGGAGGCTTTGCTAGTGAAGAGGAGATGGCATGAGGATGAGGAGAGAGAGGAAGTCCTTGTGGACAGTACAATGAGGAAGAGTCTGAATTCAGGGTATAAGAATGAGAGACAGAGGTTAAGAAAGATTGAGAAGAAATAAACATAGGAAGCAAGAGAGAAAAGCAGGGAGGAAGGAAGGAAGGCAGGAAGGCAGGAAGGCAGGCAGGAAGGAAGGCAGGCAGGAAGGAAGGAAGGAAGGAAAGAAGGAAAGGAGTGAGGAAGGAAAGTTGAAATGAGACAAAGAGAAAGGCACAGACATCCAGCAAGATAATCAGAACTAGAGAGAGAATAAGAGAAACATTTGGAGAGAGAAAAGAGAAGTAGGGAGGCAATGAAGGAGTGTATGTACACACACAAGACCTGGACAACTCAAAGTCCGCCTGAACTACTCAGCTCAGATAACTGTCTTTGTGAACCTGGCACAGGGAAGATCTGTACACAGAGGAAATGTGCTGACTCCTGCCCAGGGTCTGTCGGAAGATAGAAACAGATCAATTAAACTGGGTGGGGCTTTTCAATGCCAGGACTGGCACTGCCAGTTCTCAGTGCCTAGCCAGGCCAGGCCAAGGACTTTCACAAGATCCTTATGCTATTAAAGGGCCATTAGCAGCAGGGCAAAACCAGCCTTTTACCCAAGAAAAACCCCTTTTCTGTGCCAGCATCACCTCCCCTGGCCCAGATTCCACCTCTCTGGCAGGCCCTGGCCCAAACTCAGTTAGATAACACCCCTCAGCCTGTGGAAACTGGACCTTGGGAATCTGAACAGGCTTCAAGAATACGCTAGGGGTAAACACAGCCTGGTATATACAACTGATAGAATGACCCTGAAACATGTTTGTGGGTAAATCAAGGGGCATCTAGAGCAGGATGTCCCCATAGATCTTGGACCACTGGATCTACTTTATGGAAAGAAAGATTTCAGTTTCAGAGCCAGGAAGGACTTTGAAATCAAAGCTAAACAAAGGCTGGATTCATTCATTCATTCATCAATTCATTATTTACCAATAATTTTTGAGCATCTACAATGTAAGGGGCACTGTGTTAGATGCTGAGGACCCAGAGATAAGCAAACACATTTTGGCCGTTGTGAAAGAGTGATGGCAACACTATTTCCTCTACCCAGTGTAACAAAAGTAGCTCAGAGGGGAATGTAACTGATTCTGCTTTGAGGAGAAGCAAAATTTTAGGAAGTGCACAGTTGAGCACAGCTTTAATAGTTATATAGAGTCCTTGAGGCAGAGAAAGTAGAGGAATCCTAAACCAAGAGAAGCATAGAGAAGAGCTGAAGAGGAGGAATGCAGGGCTCATCTGGAAGATGAATGGTGGAATAGGCAGCCTGGGAGAAATGAGAGTGGGGTGGGCCAGATGAGGACAGGCACTATGAGTACAAAATCACCAGCATTTTAGTCAGAATGAAGCTTAGAGATGAAGAAAGTTATCTTTATCATTATTTTATTTTTAAAATTTTGTATGTGAATGTATGTGTGGGAAGGAGGATGCTTGGGGTTGGACACACAGGAAAGGACGTGACAGCAACTTCAGTAATTTCGAACTAAATATGTTAGACCTTTTCTCTTAAGAGACCTACTAGGATATTTTCACTAACTGATTTACCTCCTATGCTGGCCCAAACCTCCTTCCTTCTCAGTGGGTTTTCTGTGTCTTTCCTCCCATCTTAAGTCTTCATCTATCCCTCCAGACTTACTTCCCCAGGCCCAGTAGATTTGCTGGTAGGTCTCCTCTTAGTGATGGTAAGCAATTCAAGAAGGAAAGGGCCTCCTGTTTACCCATATCCTCCTTCCTAGAAGGCAGATGTGAGTTTGTATTTAAAAAGTTCTAAAAGAACAAAAAAAGTAAAAATTGCCCTTATGAAGTTTTAAAAATTACATAATAAAGATAAAGTTTCTTTATTTAGTCTGTTAGCATTTATCAGTCAACTTAGTTTCCTAAGTTAAATCAAATATATCTCTCTCTACATAGATACACATGTACACTTACACACATATCTAGGAAAAAGAAAGTATGCCTTACATACTGTTCTGTTCTTTTACTTTAAAATATATTGTGAAAAAATGTCTAACTTTTTACCTCATATGCATTCTAGTCCATAGACCAGATATAACATGTTTCTATTTTTTCTGTTGATAGCCATTTATGATGATTTAATCCGTGTGCTTTTACAAATGATGCTGCCACAGACATCCTTGCACATGCATCCTTCTGTATTCTAGTTATTATTTCTCTAGGCTAGCTGCCTAGAGGTGAGGTTGTTAAATCAAACACCATACACACTCTAAATCTTCTTGGGAATTACTCACTTCTTCTTTTTTATTTTATTTATTTTTATTGTTTAAAGTATTACAAATAGTAGACATATGTCTCCTTCCACCCTCCCCCACCATTGACCTCTCCCCGGCCTTCCCTACCCCCAGTACATGCTCACCCGCTCCCTGCAGTGTCTTGTATCCATTGGTTATGCTTATATACATGCATACAAGGCCTTCGGTTGATCTCTTACAGCCCTCCCCGCACCGAACCTCCACTGCCTTCTCGCTGTAGTATGACAGTCTGTTTATTGCTTCTTTGCCTCTTTATCTGTTTTTTGTTTCCCCTGATTCTTTTCTTTAAAACATCTCACTTCTTCTTTTCTAAAAATTATATTTTTTATTGATTTCAGAAAGGAAGATATAAATATCAATGATGAGAGAGAATCACTGATTGACTGCTCCCTGCATGGCCCCTACTGGGGATCGAGCCTGCAACCCAGCATGTGTCCTTGACCAGAAATGAACCCGGGATCTTTCAGCCCCCAGGCCGATGCTTTATCTACTGAGCCAAACTGGTGAGGGCTACATTACTTCTTTTATAAAGGTTAGTTCACACTGTAACAGGCCATTGGCATGGGAGTGTCTATTCTACACTTGCTTTCCCTCTGGAACTGCTTCATCATTTGCAGAGATGATCAGTTGTTTAGTAACACACACCGTAGTGTTGGCAATACTGGCACCTAGATTCCAAATCTGTTGTCACTAGACAATGAGGTAATGCATGGAAAATATTAAGGACAATGCCTGGCACAATGTGAGTGTTAGCTTTGAACAACTGGCTCAGTATGGGGGAGGTATTGGAGAGAAGAGAAAACAGAGGTAAGGAGGTTCTGGGTAGCTCTTCCCAGGTTAGGTGTAATGTCCCTTCTCCTAGCACTCCACTTCACAACATGACATTTAATTAATTGATTCATTAGTCCACCATAATACTGCCCCTGGGAGACAAGGAAGTGAGAAGGTAGTTCTCTGACATCAGAGACTGATAACCTATATAGGCTAGGATACTGTAATCATCCTTTAATTCCCAAAAGAAATGTGAAGTGTAGAGCTTCCGCATTTGAGATTCTCTCACTCTATTAGTTGTTTAATGCCTGAAAGTTACCAAAGAGAGACAATTATTACAGCATATATTATTATGATTTATTTTCTTTCATGTGAATCTTCTCTCTTCATTTAGGGTACACACTCATTAAAAAAGGGATCATCTCAGAGAATCCAAGATGGCGGCATAGGTAAACACCTACACTGCTGCCTTGCACTACAATTTCAAAACGACAACTAAAAGACGGAACGGAGATCATCCAGAACCACAGGAAAGCTGGCTGAGTAGAAATCCTACAACTAGAAGGAAAGAGAGGGGCTCACAGAAACCCAGAGGAGCTGCAAAAAGCTGAGGTACGGAGACATGGCATGGAGAGAGCGGGTGCAGAGTACCTGGCTGGCTTTCTCTGGTGGGAGGGAGACTGAGACTCTCAAAGGCATTGAACCTCTTATCCTATGACACTAAACCCCAGATCCAGCCGAAACTCATTCGGGGGGAATTTGGACTGTGAAAAGGGAGAAGTGTACAAAAATTTAGGGGAGTCGCAAAAGATCAGAAGTCTGGTGGCACACACACATGGCACTGTGTGCAGAGGAGAGACTGCTGATTGTGTCACTGGCTTTCAGAACTGGGCGGGAGACATACCCTCCCAACTGTGCCACTTCTGACTCCACTAAGCCCCAGTTTCGTGTGAAACCCTGGGACCCAGACTTGTGTGGTCCTGGAGCACAGGGGAGCCGGAAAGGCAAAGGTCTAGAGGCACTGTGAGAGTGAGCGTGTGCGTGCACAGGGATGGCTCCAGTGATTACCCAGTCATGTGAGACTCGAGGGCCCTGGAGGGCGGGGCTGACTGGAAAGCAAGGCGGTCCCTTAAGCCCTGAGACTCCACTCATCCTAAACTCAACAGAGAGGCTTCTGCAGTTTAATCCAACACAGAAGTTCTCCCAGCATAGTGAAAATGCCCAGACAAGGGAAGGGATCACAAACAAAAGAAATGGAGGAAAACAAATGACTGGATATAGAGTTCAAAACCATGCTTATAAGGTTTTTCAAGAATATCCTAGAAAAGATGAATAAATTTAGTGAGTCCCAAGAGGAGATGAAAAAGGAACAACTAGAGATGCAAAAGATCCAACTAGAGATAGAAAAGGACCAACTAGAGATGATAAAGGACCAAATAGAAATTAAACAAACACTGACTAAAATAAAAAATATTATACAGAGACCTAACAGCGGACTAGCAGAAGGCAAGAATCAAGTCAAAAACTTGAAATAGAAAGACTCAGAAAACACTTCACTGGAAAAGCAAGAAGAAAAAATAATCCAAAAATGTGAAGATAATGTAAGGAGCCTCTGGGACAACCTCAAGCGTACCAACATCAGAATTGTAGGAGTGCCAGAAGAAGAGAGACAGCAAGATACTGAACACCTATTTAAAGAAATAATGACTGAAAACTTCCCACATCTGGTAAAAGAAATAGACTTACAAATCCAAGAAGCAGACAGAACCCCATATAAAAGGAATCCAAAGAGGACTACACCAAGACACATCATAATTAAAATACCAAGAGCAAAAGACAAAGAGAGAACATTAAAAGCAGCAAGAGAAAAACAATTGATTACCTACAAGGGAGCACCCATACGACTATCAGCTGATTTCTCAACAGAAACAATGCAGGCCAGACGGGAGTGGCAAAAAATATTCAACGTGGTGAATAGCAAGAACCTACAACCAAGAATAATCTATCCAGCAAAGCTACCATTCAGAATTGAAGGGCAGATAAAGAGCTTCACAGATAAAAAAAAAAAGCTAAAGGAATTCATCATCTCCAAACCAGTATTATATGAAATGCTGAAAGGTACTTTTTTAGAAGAGGAAGAAGAAAAAGGTAAAAGATAAAAAATTATGAACAAATATATATCAACAAGTGAATCTAAAAATTAAGTGAATTAAAAATTTGATCAACAGAATAAACTGGTGAATATAATAGAATCAGGAGCACAGAAAGGGAGTGGACTGATAATTCTTAGGGGGAAAGAGGGGAGGGGTGTACAGGGAGTGACTGGACAAAAATCATACACCTATAGACTCATCAATGGGGTGGAGGGAAGGATAGAGGGAAGGGTGGGAGCTGGGTGGAGGGAGCTATGGAGGGGAAAAAAGAGAGACAAATGTAATAATCTGAATAATAAATATTTAATTAAAAAAAAGGGATCATCTCCTCCATCATGACAACTAGTGTATTGAGGAACACACCAGAGGCACTCAATACTTAAAAAAATGGAGAAAACAAATAGAATTTTTGTTGTTGTCATTTAAGGAAATTTGTAGCTTTGTTTTAGAGTTGTGCCTCATAGATATTGATTGATTAAATTACTAGATAGCTATCTAAAAGTCATAATCACATTTTCAAAGTGATGAATGTATTCTTGGAAGTACCTTCAGAATGGCACCAGCCTTTTTACCACACGCGTTCACCAGGGAACACCCCATATTTTTCAGCTGCAAGTTGTGGATCTGGGTGGACCAGAGAGGAATGTCTGGGGAGATGGGGTTGTAGAAGGTAACAGTCACTGGAAGAATTTGGTCCCAAAGACAAGGACTCATTGATCAATATTCATGACTTTCAGAATTCCTATTTTAATCAGTGAAACAGAAATGAAATTCCAATGTAGCTTTTAGTTTAAAAAAATTCAAGTGGGATATGATATTCATGCATGCAATTTCCTCTGAAATTCTTTTTAAGAATTGAAGAAAATATAACACACTGGAAAGAACACTAGCCTAGGCATCCAGAAATTTAATTTCATGCCTTAAATTTATCACTTAGGAGCTGTGTGATCAAAAGCAATCGGTTCCCCCATCTTACCTCATTTCACTCATATATAGAATGAGAAGGTTGATAATAAATAAACTCTCCTTCAGTTTTAATAATAAATAAGTCCATAATTTCCAGAATTATGTTGAAGTCCCATCCATCCACCCATCCATCCATCCATCCATCCATCCATCCATTTATCCATTCTTTTCACAAGTATTCATTGAATTTCTACTTGTATTGTATCCATGTGATTTGAGCCCTTCTACTTCAAGTTGATAGGTTGATGGCATCATTATTTTTCTGAGAATCTTGATTCCACATTTTATATTCATTCGACCCCACCTCTTCTCTCATCCACTTTATCTTCAACCAGTTCCTGATGTTTATTCTTTTTCGGTGTGTATCTCTGGTCCATCTCATCCCTTCCATGCCCACTCCGCTGCTCTTTTTCCAGTCTCACCAACTCTCAGTTGAGCTAATGTAGAAACTCCCTAAGTAGTTTCCTGACCTCAATAGTCTTCCTTCCCAATCCACTGTACATGCTATGCCTGAAGTTATTGCCAATATTTCATTTTAACCAACGTTTATGTAGATACTCACTTTATCTGGACCCTTAGGAACTAACAGTCTAGAGAGGAAGAGATATAAAATTAAAGGGTAAGTATAATACAGTGTGGGACTACAATGGTGGGGGAACACTCAGTATTATATTTCTTCCTTTCCTCTCACAAAGGCTTCCTCCTTAGAGGTTTTCTCTTCTGTACCTCATAGCATTATTTTTTCATGGTTCTTGCATCTCATTCATTACATTCTTTTAACAATCATTCTCCACTTGTCTCTCCTTGACCAGACTGTGAGCTTCTTGATGGTAGGAATCTGATTGGGTTGTGCCATCCCTTTAGGAAAACAACCTTGGGAGCCTTTTGCCCTCAAGGGAAAGTCCAAATCTTTATATTGGGCATTAAAAGCCTTTAAGAATATTTGGATCTATTTTTCCAATTAACTCTGCTAACTATCTCATATTCCGTCTCATTTCAATCACAAACCTTCTTCCTCTCACCCCTCATTTAACCTCTAGAACCCCATTCTTTAGGTATTCAACAGCCTGACCATGCTCAGTACTCTTATACTCACTGCTTTTGGGTAAGCCAAGTCCTCTTCTGAAAATACCCAATTCATGTTTTTCTAACTCCCCTTCTTGCCAGGATTTGCCTGGAGGATTCTGTCCTCTCTTCAAAGTCTAGTTTAAATTCTATTTATTCCAAGAACTTTGGAGAGAATCATATTCACTTATTCAGAATTAATTTTTGCCTGCTCTCAAACACTTCTCAAAGTAAGTGTGTGGACTCCCTCCTATAGACATTTTGTGACTTTACTGTCTACTTCTTATATTATGACCTCCTGGGAAAAAGTGCCCATGTCACTTGGGTTTTTGGATCCTTCATATTACAGAGACTAGTGTCTGGTACTTAGGGTCACCTATACTGAACAGTTGCCACATGACAGGTATTGTGGAGGCTTTATGATGTCTTCACAGCAGACCAGGAGGCTAAGTAATCTGCCCAGGGCACTGGCAGGTATATAATACAATTTAGACTTGAACACAGGTATCTTTAACAACCAGACTACATTGCTTCCCTACAAAAAGCCACAATAAATGTTGATGGTTTTGTAGCCATTTGGAGAAGAGGTTGAAGATATACTTAACAAGCATTTCCTGATTACCTAGATTTCTAAAAGTTTTTTTTTTTTAATGAATTGGCATTTGATCTTACCCTTGAAGACTGAAAAGAAACTTGAGGGGAAAAAAAAAAGCTGAATTTTCATGAGAATAAATAAAGGCTGTTTTTTGGGGGAGCGGGGGATGGGGTAAGGTTGTGGAGGGGTAGGAGAAGGAGCTATTTACTAATTTTCCCAACCAGGCTATAAGGACTTGAGGGAAGGAAACATCTTGGTCTTGTTCATGGCTGTATCTCTATTGCCCTTGCAGAGTCTAATACAGAGCATGTATTAAATAAACATTTTGTATAAATCAACCTACTCAATAAAAACTAAACCTTTTTGTGTTCCTGTAGTTTATTTTATTTTTTTAAATCTTTATTATTCAGATTATTACATTTGTTTCTCTTTTTTCCCCTCCATAGCACCCCTCCACTCAGCTCCCATCCCTCCCTCTGCCCTTAGTTCCCTCCCATTGATCTCATCCATAGGTGTATGATTTTTGTCCAGTCTCTCCCTGTACACCCCTCACCCCTTTGCCCTGAGAATTATCAGTCCACTCCCTTTTTGTGCTCCTGATTCTATTATATTCACCAGTTTATTCTGTTTGATCAAATTTTTAATTCACTTAATTTTTAGATTCACTTGTTGATAGATATGTATTTGTTGTTCATAATTTTTTGGCTTTTACCTTTTTCTTCTTCCTCTTCTAAAAGAGTACCTTTCAGCATTTCATATAATACTGGTTTGGAGTTGATGAACTCCTTTAGCTTTTTCTTATCTGTGAAGCTCTTTATCTGCCCTTCAATTCTGAATGATAGCTTTGCTGGATAGATTATTCTTGGTTGTAGGTTCTTGCTATTCATTACGTTGAATATTTCTTGCCACTCCCGTCTGGCCTGCATCGTTTCTGTTGAGAAATCAGCTGACAGTCGTATGGGTGCTCCCTTGTAGGTAATAAACTGTTTTTCTCTTGCTGCTTTTAATATTCTCTCTTTGTCTTTTGCTCTTGGTATTTTAATTATGATGTGTCTTGGTGTGGTCCACTTTGGAGTCCTTTTATATGGGGTTCTGTGTGCTTCCTGGACTTGTAACTATATTTCTTTTACCAGATGTGGGAAGTTTTCAGTCATTATTTCTTTAAATAGGTGTTCAGTATCTTGCTGTCTCTCTTCTTCTGGCACCCCCACAATACTGATGTTGGTACACTTGAAGCTGTCCCAGAGTCTCCTTACATTATGTTCACTTTTTTGGATTATTTTTTCTTCTTGCTTTTCCAGTTGAGTGTTTTCTGCTTCTTTATATTTCAAATTTTTGACTTGATTCTTGCCTTTCTCTAGTCTGCTATTAGGACTCTGTATAATATTTTTTATTTCAGTCAGTGTATGTTTAATTTCTATTTGGTCCTTTATCATCTTTAGTTGGACCTTTTCCATCTCTAGTTGGCTCTTTTGCATCTCTAGTTGGTCCTTTTTCATCTCCTCTTGGCTCTTGCTAAGTTTATCCAACTTTTCTAGCATATTTTTGAAAAACCTTATAAGCGTGGTTTTGAACTCCATATCCAGTCGTTTTTTTCCCTCCATTTCTTTTGTTTGTGATCTCTTCCCTTTTCTGGGCATTTTCACTATGTCGGGGAAACTTCTGTGTTGGATTCAGTCTTATGATACCAGACTTGCAAGACCGAAGAAGTCTCTGTTGAGCTTGGGATGGGTAGAGTCTCAGGCCTTAAGGGACCGCCTTGCCTTCCAGTCGGCCCTGCCCTCCAAGGCCCCTGAGTCTCACGTGACTGGGTAATCCCTGGAGCGGTCCTTGTGCTCGAATGACCAAAGTGCCTCTAGACTGCTGCCTTTCCAGCTCCCCTGCGCACCAGGACCACAGGAGTCTAGGTCTCCAGGGTTTCACCTGAAACAGGGGCTTGGTGGAGTCAGAAGTGGCACAGTTGGGAGGGTCTGTCTCCTGCCCACTCGCGAAAGCCAGTGGCACAATCAGCAATCTGTCCTCTATGCAGTGCTGTGCACGCCAACATACCTCTGATCTTTTGCTACTCCCCTAAATTTCTGTGCACCTCTCCCTTTTCACAGTCCAAACTCCCCCAGTATGAGTTTCGGCTGGATCTGGGGTTTAGTGTTGTAAGATAAGGGGTTCAATGCCATTGGGAGTCTCCTTTTCCCTCCCGCCAGAGAAAGCCAGCCAGGTACTTGGGCACCTGCTCTCTCAGCGCGCACGTCTTCGTACCTCAGCTTTTTGCAGCTCCTCTGGGTTTCTGTGAGCCCCTCTCTTTCCTTCTAGCTGTAGAACTTACACTCGGCTAGCTTTCCTGTGGTTCTGGATGATGTCCGTTTTGTCTTTTAGTTGTAGTTTTGAAATTGTTGTGCGAGGCAGCAGTGTAGGTGTTTACCTATGCCGCTATCTTGGATTCTCCCCCCTGTAGTTTTAAATTAATTCTTGGCCTAGAATGCTGAACACTTGATTATCTTTGTGAAGGCTTTGAAACTCCAAACCTAAACTTTTGGACCCTGAAAGTGAAACCTATAGTCCTTAGAAAGTTTCACTGACCAACTCAGTTTCACTGACCAGTTGAGTAAAAAACAAACATTAAGCCAACAGAACCAGCTATAAAAAATCAAGAGGAAAAAAACAAAACAAAACACCTATCAGTTCCAAGAAACTTAGGTATTTTCAGTAATATACCTCCTGCAAGGAAATCTGAGGGCATAGCTGGTATCAGTTTCGTTTCCAGGAGAGATCTTTGAGCTTCTGTCTCCTAAACAGAGAGGAAAAGCCCCTCTGCCCAGCATCTGTACTAAGGGTTTGGGTCTATGGACCCCAAGGACTGAAAGGGAAATGAGATAGAATCAAGGAGGTTCTTCTCAGATCCATTAGATTGTTTCACGCCTCCTCATTCTGTATTAGTATAAGCAATAAGCAGATCTGTGTCAGTGAGCATATTCAGATCACAACATTTGTTAAATTAGTGAGTCAGAAAATGTCTCAAAGCAAAGCTAATGAGCAGGGGAATGTAGCATGATGAAGTAGAAAGTGCTTTCAAGGTAGGGCAGGAGAACTGGTTGTTCCTTCCTCTCACGCATTAGTTGGGTGACCCTGAGGAGTTACATCTTTTTTCTGGGCCTCATTTTCCCTTTTGAGTTCTGACATATTTGGCAAATTATCATTATGGTCAGAGGAGGAAAATGCATGCAGTTTGTCTATAATTGTTTTAAAAAAGAGGACATTCATGGAAAACCCTCATGGTTCATGGAAATCTGGGAATTGAAGGGTTTGTTTGTGTTTTTTTCTTTAATCAAATCCAGGGCTTCCCATCCTTGGTATAATTAATGTTTTAGGCTGGCATTAACATAAAATAATATAACATTTTAATAAAAATTAATTTTTTTCTTGAACTTTAACTTACCAGACACTGAATAATTGCACAAAGTAATAAGTATAACACAAAAAAAACCTATTTTTCTTGTTCTCTGAAAGCAAAATATTTCCTGTTGCACACACCAAACAAGTCAGTCCAAGACTAATGATGTGGCAATTCGCTGCTAAAATATTCACTGCTAGTATTAGTGGAAAGAAATGGTGTGCCTATGCATAAGGTCCTTAATGGAAATGAATGCAACACAATTATAGTAATCAGTCATTAGCAAACATTATAGTTCTTTATTAATAACTAGAGGCCTGGTGCACAAAATTTGTGCATGCGGGGGGGGGGGGAGAGGGGTCAGTGAGGGCCCCTCAGCCCAGCCTGCACCGTCTCCAATATGGGACCCCTTGGAGGATGTCTCACTGTCGGTTTAGGCCCAATCCTGCAGTCAGACATCCCTCTCACAATCCTGGACTGCTGGCTCCTAATCACTCATCTACCTGACTGCCTGGTTGCCCCTAACTGGCCCCCCCACCCTGCCAGCCTGATCACCCTTTACTGCCTCTGAGTGCTGGCCTGATTGGCCCTAACTGCACCCCTGCTGGCCTGGTTTCCCCTAACTGCCCCCCCACCAGCCTGGTCACCCCTAACTGCCCCCCCACTGCCAGCCTGGTTGTCTCTTACTACCCCCCTCGGCTGGTCTGGTTACCCCCAATTGCCCACCTCTACCAGCCTGGTCGTCCCCAACTGCCTCTTCCCCCACCCCCACCAGCCTGGTCACACATGTAACCTGCTTGTTCAGTTGTTTGGTCATCCCTTACTAATCCCCCTGCTGGCTGGTTGTAGGTAGCCATCTTGTGAGGTTGTGACAATTTGCATACTACTTCTTTATTATATAGGATTGTGTATAACAAGATATTATAAAAATGAAAGTTACATAAAACATAAAATAATATAAAACATTTCTTAAATGTTTTATATTTTTTATTAAAACATTTCTTACATACTGTTATATTGGCTGGGCTGCAACAATATTCATTGTGGGCCACATGTAGCCCATGGGCTATGAGTTTGACATGCTTACTTAGAATAATTTAGCTAAGGGTGAACTTGGGAGGGTGTGGAAATCAGGCTAAGAGGCTTCTGTCTAATTCTAAGGACCATGTTTCTGGGAGCTCAGAAATGTGAGAAGTGCATAGGGTCTAGATGCAGGAAACTGGCATCTGTGTCCCTATATTATCACTGACAAACTGTTGACCTTCATTATATGAAACTCTGAACCTCAGAGTCCCTATGAATCCAAAGAAAGTAATACTTATCCTCCAAGAACCTTCCTCCCATCCTCCCACCTCCACACACACAACCAAAAGTTTGTTAGGAAGACTGAAAGTACAATATGTGAAAGCACTGGAGCTAAAAAAGCATAAGACAAATAGCATGTTATCACTCTAAACTGTTTTTTTCCCCTGAGAGAACATAGAAAGGAACTTTATTCCTAGATCATTTTCCTGTCAAGAGAGTAATGGTGACATTGAAGGTACACCATGGCAGTAATGAAAACAAATAATGGAGAACATTCTCAGGGAACACTGCCACAGTGCCAGTTCTAAGACTTGATTTCTATTAGGCCATGAGTTAGAATTTTTCCATAAAAATGAAAGGCCTCCTGAAAAAAAAAAAAAGGCATCATGGTGTTGGGCAATGGCAAGAATGTCCCATTTGCTATTTACATACCTGGCAGTAACTTGGCCCTATGCTGATTCTTTCTTCAACAAGGTTATCAACCTGGAAGATGCCTATGTGGCTCATGTCTTCCCCATTGAAGAACTTCAGAACTAAGAGAGGTTTCTGAATGCTGCCTGGAGTCAAGGAGCTCTGCTCACAGCCATGTCAAGCCTAGAGTAGGCAGCTCTCCCAATGCCTCAGGCCAAGCCAAATCAACCTGGGTCTAGGGTTTAAACTAAACTCTCCAATTGTGGGAAAGTTCACCCTTATAGTAACATCTTAGCAAGCAGAGTAGGTACCAGGTCGACAGACTGGTGATTATCTGGGAAGCTTAATTAGCTCAGAAACAATCTAGAATTTAAGATCAGCAATCTTTGGGGTCCAAGGGACAGGTTCAAGTTATAAGGAATAATAGAATTTACACGTGTGAATGCCTTGGTATAGGGGCCATTTCTTTTATCCTTTGAGGGTGATAAAGAATAGTGGCTATAGCCTTCACTTTTGAGCCCTGAGCACGTACGCTGGCTTTGCTCCTTACTAGCTGTGTGAGTATGGGCACCCAGTGGGTGCTATATAAACATTAGCTCTACTATTCCATGTACTACTTGATGCTGGCAGAAAACTCTGACAAGCTGTGTGACCTTCATCATACTGCTTAACTTCTCTGAGTCTGAGTCCTCTTCACATTACAGATGAGGCCTCTAAAGTTTATATAAGTGCATCCCTACATAACACCCCCTTCCCCATTGCCCTGCTCTTCCTTTAAGTCATTCTGTCTTCTATCTCTGCTAAATGTCATCAATCCCTTAAGTCTGATCAAATGTTAGCTCTACAAATTCTGCCTCCAGAATGAAATTAATCTCAGTTTCCTCCAAGCTCTGTAGCATTTTGTTGGTATCTGTTGCACTATGGCACTCACCCAGGCCAGAGTAGGCAATAAAAAAGACTGAGATAAGGACATGACACACTGAAGACTGTGATAAAGACCAGAGAGGAAGCAAAGGTGAAGAACTCAGGAGGATCGAAGGAAGGAAGTTTTCCTTCTTGAAACACTCATTCCCTCTTTCTCCTATCTGACAGTCATAATATGTCATTATAGCTTTTACAACCCTCACAGATTTCTAGCTCCAGTCAAAACTAACTCCATATATGTACTCTCCCTTCAGAGAGAAAGTATCACAGTTGGCAGAACAGTTTGGATTCACCTCCACACCCCCACAGTACACGGTCAAAGGTTGCAAGTGCATAAAAACTCGCATGGCACTGAACTGAGAAAAGCTTGCTTGCTGACAGTATGAGACAGTGCTGAATGACAGTGGAGATGACAGTGATAACATGGAGGTTAACGGAACAAAACCCAGCAGTCACGAAGGGTGATATACGCACGATGTTTCACTATGACTGAGTGAACAACAGGAGATCCACAAATCAGACCTAGAGATGCAGCCCACTCACTGGCAAATGGAAAAGAGACTGGAAAAGGCATAGGGGGGCAGGGACTATCTTATCAGCTTTAGCCTCATCTATTGATTAATGTAGCAGTGGCATAAGAAATACTGCTTCTTCTGATTGTTTAAAACACGCAACTTTTTAAATCATTGACAATATTTTTGAGAGGACACCTTGGAAGATGGAGGTGAGGGAGAGGAAGTGAGTGAGGGGATGAAAGGAGAGGGTGTGGATGTCTGTGGTGTGTGGTGTGTAGTGTGTGAGTGTGTGTGTGTGTGTGTGTGTGTGTGTGTGAGAGAGAGAGAGAGAGAGAGAGAGAGTGTATGGGACAGTTGAATCTCACAGGAGCAGCAGGGGCTAGCAGTCCAGGCTCTCTTGGACAAAAAGAGGCTGCCATCGTGGCCAAAACTCCCCGGACTGTGAGACTCGGGTGCGGAGTCCACGCCATATTGAAGGGGAAAACGGCCTTTCTTTGGGAACTTATTAACACCATCAAACAGTCAGGCCTTGGAGCTGCCCTGCGACCCAACAGCCACTCACTCCAGCCCGAGTCCTGCTGCCACAGCTGCAGACCCGCAGACTCTCAGACCTCCACCTCCAGAGCACAAGACACCCATGAAAAACACACATGGTGTCAAAATGAGCCAAAGGAAAATCGGGTGGGCAAAAATAAAAAGGACCCCAAGTCAATTTTATAGAAAAGATTCCTTTATTAACTTTTGGTAGAGAATATGTTTATATACTTTCAGAAAACAACTCCTAGACCAAGTGGACTCCTGCAGCAAAGAGGAATTGACAGGTCTGCTCCAACCATGAAGACCAGAGGAGAAACAGTCCAGAGATGGAAGACATTGATGACACCTTGCCATGCTAGCAGTCAGCAGCTATGCATCGCTTCAGGATGCCTCGGACCAAACCAGAGAGGGTCGGACCTGCATTGCCACCATTTGTTCACTATCCAGATACCATTGCTGATGTGTACACATAAGGAACTGTTTGACATTGAAACTTGGACTTATAACTATTGGACATTGAAATTGGGACTCAAACATTTTCTGTTCTTATAAGTTTATTTCTAGCCTACAGAGGCAAGATGTTTTTAAAGAAAAAATCAGGGGAAAAAACACACACACAACAGATACAGAGGCAAAGAAGCAATGAACAGACTGTCATGCTACAGTGGGAAGGTAGGGGAGGTTGGGGGAAGGAGGCATGTAAGAGATCAACCGAAGGACTTGTATGCATGTATGTAAGCATAGCCAATTGATACAGGACACTGGGGAGGGGAGGCAGGTAAGGACATATACTGGGGGGTGGGGAAAACTGGGGGGAGGTCAATAGGGGAAAAATAATGGAGACATATGTATTACTATTTGTAATACTTTAAACAATAAAACATATATATATATATAAAACAAAAATATTTTTGAGTAATAAGATGGCAGTGGAGTAAATGGGTGCTGCATGGACACACTTCCAGAAAATAACTTATATAATAAATAGGTAATATGCAAATTGACCATCATTCCAATACACAAGATGGCTGCCCCCATATGGTCAAAGATGGCTGCCCCATGTGGACACAAGATGGCTGCCATAAGATGACCAGCAGGGGAGGGCAGTTATGGGTGATCAGGCCAGTAGGGGAGGGGAGGCCATTTGGGGGTGACCAGGCCTACAGGAGGAGGACAGTTAGGGGCAACCAGGCCAGCAGGGAAGGATAGTTAGGGGTGACCAGGTCAGTAGTGAGGGCAGTTAGGAATAATTGAGCTGGCTGGGGAGCACTTAGGCATTGATCAAGCTGGTAGGGGAGTGGTTAGGGGAAATTAGGCTGGCAGGCAGAAGTTGTCAGGGGCAATCAGGCAGGCAGGCAGACAATTGGTTGGGAGCCAGCAGTCCTGGATTGTGAGAGGGATCCCAGATTGGAGAAGGTTCAGGCTGGGCTGAGAGACACACACCCCACGCATGAATTTCATGCACTGGGCTTTTATATTGCTCATTGAAGAAGACATAGAAGATATGCAGAGGTATCATAGGTCAAAGTGATGAATGGGAAGAACCTACAACCAAGATTACTTTATCCGACAAAGCTATCATTTAGAATTGAAGGTCAGATAAAGAGCTTCACAGATAAGAAAAAGCTAACGGAGTTATCACCACCAAACCAGTATTATATGAAATGCTGAAGGGTATTCTTTAAGAAGAGGAAGAAGAAGAAAAAAGTAAAGATAAAATTATGATCAACAAAGTGACAACAAATACATATCTATCAACAAGTAAAACTAAAAATCAAATGAATAAAAAATCTGACAAACAGAATAAACTGGTGAATATAATAGAATCAGGGGCATAGAAAGGGAGTGGACTGATAATTCTCAGGGAGAAAGAAGTGTGGGGATGAGGGAAGTTACTGGACAAAAATCATATACCTGTGGATGAGGACAGTAAGGGGATAAGGACAGGGGGTGGAGTGGGAACTGGGTGGAGGGGAGCTATGAGGGGAAAAAAGAAGAACAACTGTAATAATCTGAACATAGAGATTTATTAAAGATTAAAAAAAAATAGGAGAATCCAAGATGGCGGCATAGGTAAACACCTACACTGCTGCCTCGCACAACAATTTCAAAACTACAACTAAAAGACAAAACGGACATCATCCAGAACCACAGGAAAGCTGTCTGAGTGTAAGGTCTACAGCTAGAAGGAAAGAGAGGGGCTCACAGAAACCCAGAGGAGCTGCAAAAAGCTGAGGTACGAAGACGTGCGCGCTGAGAGAGCAGGTGCCTAAGTACCTGGCTGGCTTTCTCTGGCGGGAGGGAAAAGGAGACTCCCAATGGCATTGAACCCCTTATCTTACGACACTAAACCCCAGATCCAGCCGAAACTCATACTGGGGGAGTTTGGACTGTGAAAAGGGAGAGGTGCACGGAAATTTAGGAAAGTAGCAAAAGATCAGAGGTATGTTGGCGTGCACGGCACTGCACAGAGGACAGATTGCTGATTGTGCCACTGGCTTTCGCAAGTGGGCAGGAGACAGACCCTCCCAACTGTGCCACTTCTGACTCCACCAAGCCCCTGTTTCGGGTGAAACCCTGGAGACCTAGACTCCTGTGGTCCTGGTGCGCAGGGGAGCTGGAAAGGCAGCAGTCTAGAGGCACTTTGGTCACGCGAGCACAAGGACTGCTCCAGGGATTACCCAGTCATGTGAGACTCAGGGGCCATGGGGGGGGGTGTACAGGGAGAGACTGGACAAGAGTGGGAGCTGGGTGGAGGGGGTGCTATGGAGGGGAAAAATGAGAAACAAATGTAATAATCTGAATAATAAAGGTTTAATTTAAAAATATATATATATAAAAAGAGAAAGCTATTCTCTACTTACCCAAACTCTACCCTCTACTGCACACAGTAAGAACTCGTTGCCTATGAACTGAGATGACCATAGAGGGTATCATACCCTAAGGAGAATTTCTCCACCCCATCCCCTTCACACACACATAAGTAGGGGAGTAGATCCCAAGATTTCCCTTGAGATCTGGTGCTGTCTGCTGCCCATGGGCTTACACTGTCACAAATCCTGCCACTCTGAGCATGCACTATTCCCTCTATCCTTCCCCTCCTGCTTCCTCCGTAGACAATTTCAAGAGTTTTTAAGGAATCTGCTACATTTTGGAAGTTTATTTACCAGTGAAGTGAATTTCCCTCACTTTTCTTCCAGTACCCATCTGATAAAGTTACAGAAGGCATCTCAGATTCACAACATTCCCTCCCCCACCAGAATAGCACGTCAACTGGAACAGGAGGCATTTGATTATATTTGAATGGCACTCCTACATCAACTCCAGTTGTCCCTGAATTGGAACTGATGGGCCTCACGTGCTGCAATCAACAGTTTGTCCTCACCCACTCCCCTCTCTGAAATGAACCTTCCTCTGAGAAAACAATAAACCTATGTGCCATCCTGGTGAGAGACTAACAGGAGCTATGTCCCAGTATCACATCCAGGCATGGCAGGCAAAAGCACACTCAGACAGGTTCCCAACAGAAAAATGTGCTTCAAGCTTCTCTGGAGAGACTCTCTGAATCAGAGAAAAAGTTCTCAGAGTATGATAGCCTCTATAGTCATCTCAGATCACAGGCATTGAGTCTTACTGTATGCAGTAGAAGACCCCAAGCTACTGTTTCCTGTAGCAAGTTTCTATAACCCCCCTCTCCCCATTTTGATGTATGTGCTCTGTTAGTAGCTGCTGCAGGCAAAATAGTTACTCCCCAAAGATGTCCACATGCTAATCCTCAGAACCTGTGAATATATTATATCCTATGGGGAGGAGGTGTTAAGATTGCAGATGGAATTAAACTAGCTAATCAGCTGACCTTAAAAAATAATAGAGAGATTAGTTATCTAGGTTACCTTGTGGCCCCCATGTAGTCCAAATGTCTTAAATAGGGAAAAGAGAAGCAGAAGAGTCATAACCAGAGTGGTGGCATCGTGAGAAACTCGATCTGCCATTGTTGGCTTTGAAGATGGAGGAAGAGGTCATGAACCAAGAAATGTGGGCAGTCTCTACAATTCAAAAAAGGAATGAAAAAACTGATTCTGCCCTAGATATTCCTTAGTTTTAGGCTGGTGGGACACATTTGAACTCTGACCTCCAGAACTAGCTGGTTTGGCTCAGTGAATGGAGCATCAACCTGTGGATTGAAGTGTTCCGGGTTCAATTCCAGTCAAGGGCATGAATCTTGATTGCAGGCCCAATCCCCAGCCCTGGTCAGGGAGTGTGCAGAAGGCAACCAATTGATGTGTCTCTTTCACATTGATGTTTCTCTGTTCCTGTTTCTCTCTCTGTCTCTCCCTTTGACTTCCACTCTCTCTCTCAAAACAAAAATAAGACAAACACTGTGGACTTGCCATGTGCCAGGCCTGGTATCAGGTACTGAGGAAACATTCACATAGCATATGGTTTGTACCTTATAACTATCCATCATTGTCAGGATCCAACCAGGGAAATGGAAGCCACTTTTAAGTGTCTAAACACAGAAAATCTAATTCAGGTTATTGGCTAAACAGGTGATTAAAGTTGGGAAGCCATTTCAACCATTAGCAATAACAGGAGTTGTTATCAGACTGCACTAGAGGAACAAAGAGAGAAGGTCACCAAGTCAAACCTGAACCATGAAGGGCCTGTCTAGCAGGAGCTGGAGCTATGACGGGATAGAGCCTTGCTGTAGAAGCTGCCTGAGGAAGAAAGGGAAAGAGAGAAATACCCTGTTTCTCCCTTTCTCCTACCTTTAATCTTCTGCCAGTACCTCCCGTTGGCTCTGACATAGGATTTTGGGATACACAGTGTCAGCCCTCCTAAAGTACAGAACAGAGCTGCGGAAAAACAGTGAATAGATTTGAGAAAGTGTAAGCTGAAGATCAGCAGATACCTCCTTTCTACATTGATCACCGTGAATCTTGAAACTTGTTTACCCAATTGTTTTTTTACCAGGGCTTTGAAGGCCTTTCCCAACTTCTCTGTCTTTATTTATAAAGTTCTTCTCATTATTCATAGCACCCACACCACTCTGGCCTTTGCTCTGTTCTCAACTAGACAGGTAAATGTCATCTTGGGCACTTGTATTTTGTAGCTTCTACTGGACTCCCCATCCCTTGCCTCTCTCCTTACTGATCATTTTTTTTTATTCCAGTCTCAGCTCAACTTTCATTTGCTTAGATAATCCCATCTCCCATCTAAAACAGGCCCTCTCACCCGGAGCCACCATCACATTCCCCTGTTTTATTTTCTTCAGAGAACCTGCTATTATCTGAAATTACCTTCATTGTATGTTTGTTTAACATAACCTTTCTGGAACTGTAAGTGCCTTAAAAGTAGGGATTCTGTCCTGTTACTTGTTATATTATTGTAAAGTTGGTTGGATGTCCACCAAAATCTGTCTCTTCTTCTTGGAAGAAGGCTCATTTCATATTCCTTTGTAGTTGGGTATGACAGAGATTTGCCTAATGGCACATGAGTGGAAATATCTAGTGTTGCTTCCAGGTCTGGTTGTGAACACTTCCCATGCACACTGCTGTATTCTTTCTCCTTCCTGCAAGATTATGTCAAGGTCCTTGGGGATGATAGAAGCACAAGACAAAAGGAACCTGGGCTCTTGAGTGACTACGTGAAGGAGAGTTGCCCCAGCAACCTACATATCTATTTTGGACTGTTATGTGAATGAGAAATAAATATGTTTTGTGTTGAGTCCATGACATTAGCCTACCCTAACTAAAACAACTCTCAGCAAAGAATTACCTATGTCTTGTCCATGATTGGTCCTCAGTAATTATTGAATGATTAAATATTAAACTCTCAGTAATTATGCATTCAGAGATGGGATACTTGTTTCTTATCCTCATTCTCCTTCTACCAAGCTCCCTACGGAAAGGGAAGTGCTATATTAATCTCTGTGCTCCCATTGCCTTCCATATACCCTAAACCTTTGTAGACTCAATTGGTGTGTTTCACACTGAGTTTTCAGGTGGCATGAGGGAGACAATGATTGACAAAACATGGTCTAGAAGCATGGGTCTAAGGAGGAGTTCAACATTGCTGTAAGTAGCAATGTTTGTGCAACAATTTAGAGTTTACACAGGACTCTTTGCCTGATCCTTATAAAAACTTTGAAAGGAAATTACTATTATGATTCCCATTTTACAGATGATGAATCTGAATTCATAAAGATTAATTATTTTGCTCATGATCTTACTTTGTCAAGCAACAAAGCTGGAATTAATTGATTGTTCAAAAGTATTTATAGAAAGCGTATGCTGCTTTCCCTAGTAGGGGGTTCAGGAAATATGAGAACCCAAAACTCTGAAGAAACTAGAATCGCCTTTCAGAAAATAAAAGGGAGATGCCAGTTCTAGCCTCTGATGACTGAGAGAATTGCCTGTCATGCTACCGCGTGTCTTAGTACAAGTTTCTGGGTGGTCTGCCTGATTTGTTTGGGAGGCAGCGACAGCATAGTTACCCCCAGCAGTTCTCCCACTGGTTCAGGCTAATGGCCCTGGCATTCTCAGTCTGCCCTTTTCCATACATTCTTTCCTTCTTCCCATGCCAAGATTTCAATAGATGATTTAGAGTGGGTTCCAGGCCATTTAGCTCAGTCAGAAATTTGGGTGAAAGTTTCCTCCCACCCATCTAAGGCCTCAAGATAACCCATCGGGGTGTGACAGCCTGCATGAAGGAGGGGAAAGACAGGCTATGAAGATTTCCTGATCCAGGATTGGAGCAAAAGTTTCTGCAGCTGTGGTATTTATCCTCTCTATTCTGACTCTACAAAGTGTATCAGTATTGGGTTGGAAGAAAAACTTAGGACAAAAAGCCAGAGGGGAGGATGTAACTTGTCTAAATAGAAGCAGGAAAGTCTGCCCAGAGGGCCTCCTGCAGGCTGGGCTATTTGCCAAGGCAAAGAGGGTGAGTGCTGTGTTCAAGGGGCAGGTGGATGAAGAGGAAGAGAAAGGTGAGATGGCCAGGTCTCTTGGGGCTCAGCCTTTCCCAGCCTAAGGATGCCTCTCTCTGTAAATACTAAAACCTGATTGCTCTTACAGTGCAGGATGTCCCACATACCGTACCTCTGAGGTGGAGTGAAATACAAATATGCCTTTTCATAATAGCTTTACACCTGGGGCAGCAGAGGACTGGTTTATTACCTTGGTAAACAAAAGTCAGAATTCAAGAAGGTACAAACTTTGCCCAAGGCATTTCTGACTGTTCACCTTGTGTTTGTGAAATGAACTCGATCTATACGATGTGAAGCAATGGAAGGCTAGGCTTTTTCTCTTTGCTCTCTCTCTCTTGTCTGATTTCCAAGATTTAAAAAGTTTGTGTGGAGTTGGCATGGAGAAGGAATTTGATTTAGCTCTGTTTTTTTTCTAGTGTTTTGAAATCATGCTGTTTAGTGTGAAAAAAAATATGTGAGCCAATTTGTATTGTTTTCCAGAGAGACCGCAATTCTTGCCACTTTCAGGGTAACACCAGGGTTTGTGGGTGGGAGACAGGGTAAACCTTAAACATTAAAAGCAATAATAAAACATTTATCCAGCACCTATTTTGTGCCAAGGGCAGAAGCATGAATTTTCATAAGCATTATTTCATTTAATTTTCACAACCACAAGGAGTGAGAATTGTTGATCAAAATGTCCACTTTGTGAGGGAGGAGGGAGGAATCTATGGTTGCTAAAGAGATTCAAGCCCCGGTTTTCTAATCCCAACTTCAGGATTTACTGTACAGTCTCCAAATTCTACATGGGGTCACAGACCATATCCTATCAGGTCACTTTGCTTGCCTCCCTGATATCCTCTATTTTTGTCTTATCCTCTGCCTGCACTTGGGGAGAGGACTAATATACATGCTTTAATAAAATTCTGCTTCGAGGATTTCCAATTCTTTAGCTGCCAATGGCTATCTGGACTACTCTTGCCAACCAGCACCTCCATAGGTTCAAGTGCAAAGGATTCAAAATATGTGGATTATGTTTCCCATCAAAACATACATAAGCATTAAAGCAAAGGCAATAACGGCGAAGTGAGAACATATATCACATTTAGTTGTCTCCATGAATGTCTCTGCCTTCTCCCATTACCAGCCCAAATAAGTCAGATAAGCTTCAGCAAAAGCATCTGAATTATTTTTTTTTTGTTCTTTTCCCAAACAAGCCTTTGAACCTGAAGAACTTTGCCCGTCTCTGTTTGCATGTTCACTCCTCAAACGTTTAGGGGAGGTTTGCCTGATGCACAGCTCAAGCCAGAGAAATTTTAATTCTTTCATCCACAGATTACTTCCCAAGCCTTCTAAAATGACAGTGAACTCATTAGGCTTATATTTAAAATAAATCTATATTGATATATCAATTTATGCCTGTCTTCATATTAAACTGAGGCTAGAAAGAGCAGGTGTCATTAAGGCATTGTCATCTCAGCACTTTCAAGGTACCAGTGCCATTGGCTGCTTGTGTTTGGTAGGATTTCAAGGGAAACCCCAGCCTCCATCCCCCAACTCCCTTTCCATCATCAATCCCTACCATTATTGCTTCTTTAATTGCAGCTCCTTGAGGAATACCTTTGGCTTTACGGATTGAAAGCTTTTATAAAGTTATGAAAATGCACATACTCATTTCAAGGAAACAGATGTCAGTTGTAAATGAATTAAGCAGAATCCCTATACTAGGGCTCTTTAGGGAGAAGAAATGGCATCTTTGGGCTATGAGACAAAGAGATGCCTAATTTGGCAATTCTGCCCTGAAAACCCAGGCCAGCCAAATATTTTAGCCCTTAAATGAAGTTTAGAGAGCATCTACCTCAACCCCCTTTTCTTACACAGAAGGAAACCAAGGCTCAGAGTGGAACAAGCAAGGCTAAAGCTTACCTAGCTGGCCAGTGACAAATCACCCACCCCACCCCAATCCCAATTACTTGAACAGGGCTGGTGGCTCTCCCCATCCTTTCATACTGTGAGAGGGAATTAAATAAAATAAAAACCTAGCCCCAAGTCCTGTTCTGGATCCACTTATCCTGTTTTTTTTTTTTATCATTGTCTATCAAGAACTGTCCTTAGATTAAGTCCATGTTTGCCTGGAGAAAGAAGAGAAAGGAAAAGCCTGAAATACTTCTGAAACATTGCTTAGAAATCTTATTTAAGGTTAAGAGGTCTTAGTGTGTCCTTACACGATTAGGATTATAGACCAGGAAAAGAGTGCTTAAAAAGAAATGTATATTCTTTTCCTACTTTTAATTTAATTCTCCTTAGCTTTTTTTTTTAATTTTCTAGTGGTGATTCTAAGTTGCTCTAGGTTTTTGCATTGGGAAGTATAGTTAGTCATCCCATGATTGGGTCTTTATATGAAGTAACTGATAGAAAGTTAGACTAGTAGGGCTAGAAAGAAGCTTAGTTAGACTTTGGACTTAATTCCTTAGTTTACGGCTAACTATAATGAAGCTGAGAGAGAGTAAGTGATTTATTCCAGATTATTCAACACATTAATGAATTCAACCATTAATTATCCCACCCACATGGAAAAAGGTCCTTCCATCTGACAATTACACCCTTTGTAATATTTAGGTATATTTTATGAATAATTAATGGTCATGCCCAACTCTAGGGAGTTGAACACATTGCAACCTGGGCCTGACTAATTTGCAGACTTCTCTGTGAGGTATGGACTGTGAGTTATCTTTGCTGTCTTTTGTTTTTTGGAAAGACTGGTAAACAGAGAATAGGAAATTGTACAAGATTCCAGTGATGAATCAGAGAAGATTCTGAGGCACTATGCTATTACTGGATGAAAAATCAGAAGACTTCAATTCCTTTTCTCACACTATCTCTAGCCATGATTGAGATCTTAGACAACTTACTTCCCTTTCTAAGTCTCAGTTTCCCCATCCATAGAATGGCTTTGCCAACCTCTAAGAACCTTTCAGGTTTCCTGGCCTGTGGGTCTATAAAACAAGGCTCAGAGCTCTTTTCTGTGTAGAACGTGATTTTATAAAGCCAGAAATTGACTGCTGTACTATAACATTCAGTTTTATTTTTCCCATAGTTTCTTTTTCCTTAAGCAATTGTGTCTATTATCATTTGTCTGCTTGCAAGGACAAGCATGTAACCCAACAAATAAACTAATAACAGACAAATAGTATTAGGAAAACTTAAAAATAACATATTTTTACTTGTTGAGGTATATAAAGAAAATAAATAATATTTATTGAATACTCACCACTGGTTATATATACTATTTTTACTTGAGATCTTTAATAAATTAGTATCTTCATTCCCTTTCATCAAAATAGAGCACTGAGCTCAGAGATGTAAATTTGCTTAGTACATGCAACTGTTAAGCAGGAATGCCTGGATTTGAAGCTAGCTTTCCTGGCTCCAAAGTCCACAATCATTACAGTTTCAAGTTGCATCCATAGAATGTAGACCTATTGTATTTTAGCAACATTGTTTTTCCATAAGGGCGGACAATGAAATATGTCAGCATTTTATTTGGCTCCACAAAGAACAGCACTGTGTCTTCCTTGGGCATCATTTGAACATCTCTGAAAACTAGCAAAGAATGTGGGGCAATATCTGACTTTCCCCAATAATTTTGAGAGACGGTATACCTACATATAGAAATATTCCAATCAGAGCTATTTATTAATACATGCACAGGTATAAAGGCCAGCTGGCTGTTTCTTTGTTTAGAATTCATGTTACTTTCTTTTTTTAAAAATTTTTATTAATGTATTACATTTATACATATCTTCCATTGCCCTCCCCGGCATACTCTAACCCCCAGTGTCTTGTGTTCATTGTTTATGCTTATGTGCATGCATAGAAGTCCTTTGGTTGATCTCTTATTTACCCCATCTCTCCCTAACCTTCCTGCTATAATTTGACAGTCTGTTTGATGCTTTACTGCCTCTGTATCTATCTTTTTGTTCATCAGTTTATAATGTTCTTTATTATCCACAAATGAGTGAGATCATGTGATGTTTCTCCTTCATTGACTGGCTTATTTCACTTAGCATAATGCTCAGAAGAAGAGAGAGGAATAGAGAGTTAGAAATATCAATGAGAGAGAAACATCGATCAGCTGCCTCTTGCATACCTCCTATTGGGGATGTGTCGGCAACCAAGGTACGTGCCCCTGACCGGAATCGAACCTGAGGTTCACAGGCCAATGCTTTATCCACTGAGTCAAACTAGTCAGGGCTAGAATTCTGTTACTTTAAAAATATAGCAGGCTTTTGTCCTGGCTCTCTCCATAGTTATTCAATCCTGTAATCCTCCTAGGGACACAGGGTAAGATCATAGTGAATTTGAAGAACCTATTTCTAAATCAGAGTCTCCCTTAAGACAGAAGTTTGTATAGGGTCTCCTCAAAGTGGTGCATATACTGTCCCCAAACTTATGGAGCATTTGGGACCAGATACCACAAGTTCATAATTGACAGCTTTAGATGCTTCCAGCACATGCAAGACTAGTGCTACTAACACAAATATAATTTAGCCTTGATGTGGCCTTGGTCATGTAACATAGGGTCAGGTTTAGACAGCAGGAACAACCACTAGTGGCTGCCTGCCTCCAGAATCTAGTCAAGTGATATGGCAAAGGGCCCTACATTTTCTGTTTGGGCTTTAACCATAGTGAATATTGCTGTGGACTTTTAGTCTCCTGCAATTGCCAAAAACAAAACAAAACAAAACAAAAACACACCAGAGTACCTTAAAGTTTAAAGTGACTCTGGAGACTTGGCTATCACTTCAGTTCAAATCCCTAGAGATGAGGTTACTATGGTTAGCGGGTGAAAGGATTGTCCAAGGTCACCTATAGAGTGTGGGGCAAGGCTGAGACAAAATCCAGGTTCACTTCCTTACAATGCTATTGTCTAATTGCCTAGATAGTGGTAAAGACATTAGAAAAAGAAGTCTCTGTTTTCTAAAATGAAAAAGTAGTCCCAATATGTGGACAGATCTGTCCTTCTTCAAACTACAGTAACTCAGGATTATATTGGACTGATTCTGTTGCTTTGTAACAAAAACCTTTTTGCTGCAACCACTATTAGATGTCCTGAATACACCAGACCTTTTACTTTATGCATGTTATATTCACTGGGTCTGGAATATCCTTTCCCTTTCTTCTCATGGCAAATATGCTTTCAGAACCAATTGCATCATTTCCTCTGTAGAACTATAGTGGATTTATTCCAGGTCAATTAGGTAAGCTGAAACTATGTTTCCCAGACTCTCCTTCCCTGCAGAGTTGGCCACAAGAGATATTTTGCACAATATTTGGAATATGGAGGTAAATCCACTATGTCTTAAGATTTAGAAATTGATGTGGGACATACTGTGCTGTGTTTTCTTACCTTTGTTGTCCCTGATATGCTGGCTTACCTGTTTTGGAGCCCTTGATTCCTCTAGTTTCTACCAGATCTCCCATTGCATTTCCTCTAAATCCTTGACCAGCACATAGAGTTTCCAGGGGGAATACCTGCAGGTAACTAATACTTTCACTTGGGAGCAGTGAGAGTCAGAAATGGACTTCATTTTCGCCTTGTAGGGTACAGGCACTGCTTCATGCCTATTTCCTTCCCAATTTCCTGTTCCTCTGACTCCAAGACTAGCCCCAAACTCTGAGGCAACAGTCTCACATAGACTAATTAGTTAATGCCTACAACTGTGAGGACTGAGCCACTGATGATGAATCTCTGATTTTATATTCTATATAGTGGTGCTACTTCTTTGATGGAACTCTAACTGATCAGGAATCACTTGTAAATATACAGCATTAGTCATTTGTGGGCAAATATTTCTATTAAAGCATGCAACACACCTGTGCTGTATTTAAAAAAAACACGCATATTTTATTGATTTTTTTACAGAGAGGAAGGGAAAAGGATAGCGAGTTAGAAATATCGATGAGATAGAGACATCAATCAGCCACTTCCTGCACGCCCGGCATTGGGGATGAGCCCGCAATCAAGATACATGCCCTTGACTGGAATCGAACCTGAGAGCTTTCAGTTCACAGGCTGATGCTCTATCCACTCATCCAAACCGATTTTGGAGTGTATTTTAATGATTAATGTGCATGCTTACTTTGGGCCATGAAGCACTCATTTGTGTAGTCATTTTTTCCATTTTATAGACAAAGCAACTGGGGACCAGAAAGATTAACTAATTTTGCCCATGCTTTCACAACTAGGAAGGGAAAGACCAGGATTCAAAGCCAGAGCCAGCACTCTGATTCTCCCTGATGTGAGCTCTCCAAAGAGCAGGTCTCATCTGTGACCAAATCCTGGCACTAGAATGAATGAATGAATGATTCATCTGTTGCATCTGAGAATAAAATGAGTTTCTATAAACTTGATGAAGGGTTGATGAAGCTTTGATATCTAGGATCCTACTGTCCCTTGCATGCCATCCTTCCAGGACTGCAAGGTGAGATTATAAATAGTCCATGGTCAAGGGCTTGACAGTGGCAAAAGACTTGCTTGCTCACCAAGTATGCATTACCTAAAAGACATCAGCATCCTCTCTGAGAGCAATACTAGTAAACACTATGATGTAGCACACCACAGGATAAGCCTGCTTTTCTCCCCCGCCCAGCTGACACCCCACCCTGGGTGGAGTCTTCTCAATCCAATGAGTCTCTCTGAGTGAATAGGTTGAGCCTGGCTGGAGTGCTGAATTCTCACTCAGGTGCCAGGCATGCAATTCGTGTTTAACATTTCACTTTTTGTGAAATGTGACCTCAAAGCTTTCCTTTCATATGTCACAAACATAAACTTGAACTCATTTAATTTTTAATTTGGTTGCCAATTTTAGATATCAAACTAGAATAAAAATTCAAGTTTGGATTTAAAACCAGAGTATCTTGGGCAGAAGAGTCTGATGTTCGATATGAAGTTGGATGTTTTTTATTCCCCTATCCAGAGGAGTATAGGGAAATTTATGGCTTCTATCTTGTGTGTGACACACACACACACACACACACACACACACGAAAGAAAAATTGAAAAAGAAATTAAAATATGTATAAAAATGCAAAGAAACAAAAATTAATAGCTACACAGTTAGTTCAATTGCCTTTATTGCTTTTCTAGGACATGGGAGGGAGGCAAGTAAAGGTCTATAATCTGTGCAACTTGAAGAGTTCCACTACAAAGCTATCAAAGGAAAAAAAAACACCTCATGACATCAAATGCATTCTGAATATCGGTATTGATATTATGTACATGTTCCGCATGAAGCAAACCTCAAGGCACGTTTATAATATTTGAATTCAGGGTTTGCATTCAGGACCAGACTTGGAGAGGACCTCTGAATTGATCTAGTTCAACTTTTCATTTTACAGATGAGGAAAGTGAGGCTCTGAGAAAATACATCCTCCAATTCTTCTCTGATACTAGCCAACTTGAAAAAAGGCCCAGAGTAAATGTGCCCCAGAAACACCCTTTGTCAACGTTTTGATTTATATTCTTCAGTGTCTTTTTTAAAAATGTTATTATATGGCATGTTCTATTTGGTAATCTCGTAATTGCATGTTATAGTAAAACTTTTTTGGTAATATTAAATACTCTTCCATGGGATGTTTTTAATGGCTGCCTAATTATTACATTTATTGGTGTATCCATTCAACGCATTTCTTATTGTTGCACATTTTGGTAACTCCTCTTTCCCCCCACTCCCAGTCACAAATAATAGTGAGATGAATGTCTCTGGGTCTCTGATTATTCCTGGATGAAATTCTTAAAATGAAACTGGTATAACATTTTTAAAATTTGACATACATATTTCCAAGTCATACTTTGGAAAACTTAGGTTTATTCACACTTCTAGCCACAGTGTAATATACAGGCACTTATTAATCTATTACACTTTGCTTATAATTTTCTGGAATTTTAAAGACATTTAGAAATCATTTTAATTACTGTTGTGCATTCACTATTTTATACTTTGTATTTATAAAAATTATAAAACTAGAGAATATTACAAAAAATAAGGGACTGAGAGTTCTATTTTACGTCGTCTAGATTTTAGTTTCTTTTTTAAAAAAAATAAATCTTTATTGTTCAGATTATTACAATTGTTCCTCTTCCCCCTGCCCCATAGCTTCTCTCCACCTGGCTCCTACCCCACCCTCTGCCCTTACCTCCCCCCTCATGGTTCTCATTCATAGGTGTATGATTTTTTTGTCCAGCCTCTCCCTGCAACCCCACTCACCTCTTTCCCCCTGAGAATTATCAGTCCACTCCCTTTCTATGCCCCTGATTCTATTATATTCACCACTTTATTCTGTTCATCAGATTTTCAATTCACTTGATTTTTAGATTCACTTGTTGATAGATATGTATTATTCATAATTTTTATCTTTACCTTTTTCTTCTTCTTCCTTTTCTTAAAGAATTCTTTTCAGCATTTCATATAATATTGGTTTAATGCTGATGAACTCCTTTAGTTTTTTTCTTATCTGTGAAGCTCTTTATCTGACCTTCAATTCTAAATGATTGCTTTGTTGAGTAGAGTAATCTTGGTTGTAGGTTCTTGCTATTCATCACTGTGAATATTTCTTGCCAATCCCATCTGGCCTGCATAGTTTCTGTTGAGAAATCTTCTGACAGTCATATGGGTACTCCCTTGTAGATAACTGTTTTTCTCTTGCTGCTTTTAATATTCTCTTTTTGTCTTTTGCTTTTGGTATTTTAATTATGATGTGTCTTGGATTCCTTTTGTTTGGAGTTCTGTGCACTTCCTGGACTTGTAAGTCTATTTCTTTCACCAGGTGGGGGAAGTTTTTGAGCATTATTTCTTCAAATAGGTTTTCAGTATCTTGCTCTCGCTCTTCTTCTGGCACCCCCATAATTCTGATGTTGGTACCTTGAAGTTGTCCCAGAGGCTCCTTACACTATCTTCACATTTTTGGATTCTTTTTTCTTTTTTCTTTTCCAGTTGAGTGTTTTCTGTTTTTTTTTTTTGTATTTCAAATCTTTGACTTGATTCTTGCCTTCCGCTAGTCTGCTGTTAGGTCTCTGAATAATATTTTTTATTTCAGTCAGTGTATGTTTAATTTCTAGTTGGTCCATTTTCATCTCTCTTGGATCTTGCTAAATTTATCCATCTTTTCTAGGAAATTCTTAAAAGACCTTATGACCATGGTTTTGAACTCTATATCCAGTCATTTGTTGTCCTCCATTTCTTTCATCTGTTTCTTTGTCTCCGCATTTTCACTGCTTCCCAGAGTTGTTAGAGTAGCTTTGTGTGCTAGGTGTCCTATATGGACCAGTAGGTCTGCCTCCCCAGTTACCTGAGGTAGACACTCTTGGTGCACACCTTTGTGGACTGTGCATACAGTCTTGTTGTAATTAAGTTTTGATTGTTATTGGTATCGCTGGAGGGAATTGACCTCTAAGTCAATTGGTTGTGAGGATCAGCTGTGTCTGTGCCCGGAGAACTTCTGTGCTGGACTTAGCCTTAACACTTGCAAGATTGCAACAGCCTCTGTACTGGGCTTGGATGTGGCGGAGTCTCAGGGCTGAACAGACAGCCTTAGCTTCTTGTCAGCCCTGCGCTATACAGCAGCCCCTGGGTCTCAGTGCCTCTTGGTTATCCCTGCATCCCTCTCTGTGCACCCGTGCATGTCTCCAGACCTCTGCCTTTCCGGCTCCCCTGAACTTCTGTGCATTCTGGAGACCTGTATGACTGTGGTTCCCCAGGGTTTCACCCAAAACTGGGGTTCAGTGCAGTCATACCTGGATTTCAGTGTAGATGGGAAGTTCTGTTTTTCTCCCACTAGAGAAAGCCCAGGGCACAATCAGCAGTCAGTCCTCTTTTCGCAAGCCTCCAGATCTCTGCCTTTTGAGGCTCCCCTAAGTTTCTATGCACTCCTCCCTTTTCATGACAGTCCAGACTCCCCGTATGAGTCCTGCCCAGAACTGGGGTTCAGTGCAGTCAGAAGTGGGGTTCAGTGCAGTTGGAAGTTTCTATCTCCCTCCCGCTAGAGAAAGCAGCCAGGCTCTTCACCACTCATTCTCTCAATACCTCAGCTTTTTGCAGCTCCTTTGAGTCTCTGTGAGCCCCTCCGTTTCCTTCTAGTTGTAGAATTTCCACTCAGCCAGCTTTCCTGTGGTTCTGGATGGTGTCTGTTCTGTCTTTTAGTTGTAATTTTGAAATTGTTGTGCTAGGCAGCAGTTTAGGTTTTTACCTATGCTGCCATCTTGGTTTCTCCCAGATTTTAGTCTTAATAAACATGAGTTTTCTCAGAATTATAAGTATTTATAGGCAAGTTAGCATTCTTTTTCATAAATATTTCTATAAAATGACATAATGTGCATACTTGAACTTTTAAAACTACAAAATGTTTTTAAAGCACTTTAATGATCCAAAGTGTAGATATCCTGTGGTTTGGTGATCCAGGTCTCTATTTTTGAGAATTTGAGTTGTTTTCAATTTGAGTGCAATGAACAGGTAGAAAGTATGAAGGCTTTCCTAGTTCCTGCTGTGTGTTAGTATCTCACACTGAACTGAGCTTTGTGCACTACTGGGAACAAAAATAGCCTCGATTATTGCTTCTGCATGCAATTTTTGCAAACATTTTTATTTTTATATAAATTAACATTATTTTTTCTCAAACCCTCAAATCTCTATTTTGTAATTTGCTGTAA
Source organism: Lasiurus cinereus (assembly GCA_011751065.1). Taxonomy (NCBI): domain Eukaryota; kingdom Metazoa; phylum Chordata; class Mammalia; order Chiroptera; family Vespertilionidae; genus Lasiurus; species Lasiurus cinereus. Next base: position 1,083 of record JAAGEH010002431.1, on the reverse strand, counting down.
AACTAGAAATATTTAAAATATAATTGCATATTTGTTTATATATACATTATAAGCTTTTTATTATACAACTAATATATATGTATATATAAAGTTATGGAATAAAATGTTAAAAAAGAAAATTAAAGGGCTATGCAATATATGCAAAGATAAAGCCATTGATATAACAATACTAATATCTTTCCAACCTTTTTACCATGGAAATATGCACATATTGTTCATAATGTTTTTGTAACCCACTACGATATATTGTGAACATGTTATCATGCCAATACGCCAACAAGCGCATACTTCAAACAGCACCCTTGTATGTGCCAGGCACAGTGAGATACAATTATGAACAAAACATGACCTGGTTCTCAGGGATCTTACAAGCCAAACTGGAAAGAGTAGGAGAGATCACAGGCTCCTAAGCCCAGGTCTAGCATTCTTTCTCCTGGTTTATCCTCATGACTAGGTAAAGCTTGACTCCTTGGCATTCGTTTTTGTCTTTTTGTTGTTTGTTTTGTTTGTTACAGTATCAACAATTTTAAACCACAGTTTTCTTAAATGTGTCTTTAGTTTTGATCCAGAAACACTCAAGAGTCTTAGTCATACCACTTCCTATATTCAGTGAGCCCCTGTGTGCCACATTTACTAAAAGTTGTGGAAACAAATCTTTCCCATAGTAGGTGCTGCCAGGGATATCACAAGTAGAAATGGATCCTGTTTTTTGGGAATACAGTCTTCCTTGTGCTGCAGCATCTGTATAGCAAAAGTGGACTCTCTCAGCTTCACAGAGGGCTATCGGCTCCTTAACACCCACTGTGACCCATGCAGACTTCTGTGAGGTGAGTTGAGCTCTCCAGAAGGGAAAATGAGGCTCAGAAAAAGTAAGTGATATGTCTGGGCCCAGACTAGTAGGTTCAGGATGAAGCCCTGGCCTTATGATGGTAGCACAGTATTCTTTCTACTCACACCTGCCTATATTGAAGACACAGTTGACTTGGCTGAAGAACCTAAATGTCTCAAAGATAGGTTATTATTGTCTGCTCTTCAAACACACACACACACACACACACACACACACACACACACACACACACA
>JAAGEH010002430.1:0-41195 GCA_011751065.1 Lasiurus cinereus | reverse complement strand
CTCTCTTCCACCCCTCCTCTCTCTTCCACCCCCCACCCCTCACACACCACCCAAATTCTAAAGAAAGTTCTTTCAAGACTTACAGGAGAAAATTAACGAAGGCTAGAGCAATGTTAACACTAAAAGGCAATGATTTCACTTTTAAAAAAGGCATTGTACAGCACACAGGTGTTTTTAAAAGCACATAACATTATGATTAAAGAATATTACATTTCTAAATTATTACAATTCTTATCTACTTTCAAGTCCTATATAGGAGCCATTTAAAAGTACTTTATATCACAATCTGTAACCAAAACCCAACTAGAAGTTTATAATGTGCACAGGTTTACCGCATAGAGAATTAAATTTTCAATTATAAGTCTTGTCCTAAAGTTCCAGATAGCTTCTGGTGTTAACATGGAAGAATCTCCAATGGCTATTTTAGTTTTAGTGTGCATTGCACTGATATAAAGTGCACATGGTATTTTTTCCTCCAAGTGTTCTTTTGTTAAATATGGAATATTTTTAGCATGTTGTTTTTAATGTATACATTATTTTTATTAGGTCATTTGGTAAAAGATAGAATATGTAATAATGATGGCCTCTTGCTTTTCCCCTAATTTTATTATTTCACATCAAACAAAAATGGATATTTTTCTCTTGGGGAAAAAAGAATATGAAGTTGTTGAATGCAAAAATGATTATTTAGTTACAGAATTTTTCCCTAATAGATTAACATTTATGATGGATCATATTTCAAAGCTGATTATTCTCAAAGAACAGCAGAGTAATATTAGAATTTACAAGTATATTGCTTTGTTTAAAAAGTATTTTAATACATTATTCAAATTGTCATACATTATTGGTTTAACGAAAAGCAGTATCTTTTGCAAATATGAAATTTTATTGTTTCATGCACCTTACCAATTCTAGTTTCTTTAGAATAAAAGTGGAAGTTATTATTATCAAAGACATAGACAATTTAGAGCTCTGTCAATTTTTTTTTTTAACTTTAACTGTGATAGACATCTCTGCAAGGTGGGTTTTACATATTTTTTCCCTAATTTTTTTTCTCCTTTCAGTAAGAAGGATAAGCTTTTAGAGTACCCAGTCACCGTGGTAACTGCCAAAAAAATTCTCCTGAAGTTTGAAGAGGTCAGCTAACAGGGTCAACAACTCTGGCCTCTCTCTGCGCTTGGTCTAGCATGCCCCAGCCTGCGGTTGGAGTGTCAGACCAGCTCTGACCCTGGGAGGTAGGCTATTCCAGCTCTGATATAAATTTTTCGAGTCAGTTCATGGCCTGGACTCTCCAGGTGGCCTCCAAAATCGATTTTGACCCCCTGACCCTGTCTCACGGAGGCATAGCATTCACCCTAAGTAAGGATTTAGCCAGGAATGACAGCTTTCCACTGAGTGTTATTGGGGACAGTATAAACAGTTTGGAAAGCAAGTAAGGAGGTGTGAGTGCTAGAAATCATTAAAAGCACATTAAAATAACACTTTTAGAAAATTCTTTTTGTGGAAAAAATATTTAAAATGCATATTTGGTACAAAATTCTTATTGGACTTGTAGGATTTAAAAAATCAAAGAAGAGTTTTGAATATACTCAGCAAACCCATACATCTTTATCTTTTTATATACTTTGTTACAAATATGCAAATAAGATAGTCAGAAGCAACAAAATAGGTTCAGCAGGGATGTGACATGTACAGCTTTAATAAAGGCAAACTAATTATTAAAATAATAGACTTTTTAGTATTTTAAATACTAAATTTTGTGTGTTGAAATGTTTAAAAAAAAAACAACAAAAAACACCCAGCTTGGATTGAAAATAAGCTTGTGCTGCTCTCCAAGTACCTGGGTACTTTGTAAAACAAATAACTAATGTACTCCTTTGTATGCAAATGAGATAAAAATTATAAATATAGGAAGTTAGACCTTGTATAGAGCTAAAGAAGAGAAAACAGGGACTTAAAAGTCTCGGAATTCAAAATAAAATTAATGTAGATAAATCATCAGTGACTCTTTTTTTCTTCCTTCTTTCCTCCTTTCTTTCTTTCTTTTTTTTTTTTTTTTCAGGATGCCACTCTGAATTTTTTATTTTCTTCAGAGAAGTAGAGTTCGCTTTGAGAGTTCTAGCCTGTGAATTCCATATATAAATGTGGTCATCAAGCCAGACTGAACTACCAAGAGGGAAGATTTTGAATGTTTCGCTTTCTTAAAACCCTTCACAGCATCCTTCCTCCAGTGGTACTTTATTCAAAGTTTCCCCCTTCCCAGAACTGTTGAAATGGCTCCAAAGTAACAATGCAATAGCTCAACCAATTGTACTATGAAGTTGTTGAGATGACATTTTATCAGAATCTTTTGTAAAAATTAGATTTTAAGTAGGGTGAGTGTCCTTTTGAAAGAGGGGACAAGAGCGAGTAGAAGCAGGTTGGCGGGGGCGGTGGGGGGCGGGGAGGGAGAAAACCAAGCTGTTCATATAAGTATATATACTCTTTGTGTTTGAAGGCCTCTGTGTCTTGGCTTCTCACTATGTTAAATCCCTATTATAAAACTTATCTTCACAAAGCCTATTATAGTATTCTGAGAACAAATTGGACCATGAATAACTGAGTTGGAAGTGTAGATTATTTTCTACTCAGGGAAAGTTAGAGATGACAACAGCTTAACTAAAAGAATAGTGATTAATCTTAAATAGATGGATTTCAAAGTTTCATTCTTGATAAAGAGTACCTTTGATATTTCCCCTCTTCACACTCAAGTTTCCAGTTTCTTTGTGCTGAGATTGTCCTGGTGATTACACTGTTCTCCTCATACCACATGGCTCTAACAGTAGATCGCTTCCTTTCGCATTGTTAATCTGTCAGGGAGGTGGCCAGAGTGACACTCCACTTCCTAGAGGTTGAATGTATGGTCCCAAAGTGGAACCTGTGCTTAGACGTCAGGCCCACGCTTAGGAATGATATCTTACATAATCGTAATTTCTCATTTAGATAAAATTATTATTTTTTAATCTTAAATTTGTTTATTGGCCCTATAGCTTGCAAAGCACTTCTCAGCTCATACTTTTGTTGGATCCCTAAAATAATGTTATAAAATACATATCATTCATCCCATTTTGCCAATGAAAAAAGCTGAGTTATTTGCATATTGAGATCTGGCTGGTAAATGGAGGAACTGGAACACCAACTCAGATTTTAAGAAGTTTCTATTTCAAGTGTTTAACCTATAACAATCGTCTTTATAATTATTGTTTGTGTATTACATCCCTGAAAATGAATATTTTTTGTATTAAAAAGCAAAAGTCTTCATATTTCACAGACAAAATAGTTAAAAGACACAACTGAAAAAAAATCTATTCACTTAAAAGTGAATTTTGTCAACTATTGTTTTTCTTTGTGTATATACATATATTTCAATAGTCTTTCATAATTGAATATATTCATTTCTAAAAGTCAAATATGGACAGCCCTATATACATTAACTAACTACTTGGAATTTTTTAATGTATATGAAAACTGTAGGTTATATGTTTCAAAATAAAATGTAATAATAAATAAGTCTTTAGAAGCAGATTCTGCAAGTTAAGTGATTATTTGAGAACATGCAATTGATTGTTTATAGAGTGCAATGGGTGAAATTTTCCTTTTAGTGATTTTTTCCCCCCAGCTATATTGAAGTTTAATTGGCAAATAAAATAGTAGGATACTTAAAATGTACATCATTTTGATTTAATGCTCATATACATTGTGAAAGCACTTCTCCCATGGAGCTAATTAACCCATCTACCACTTCCATATTTGTGTGTGTGTGTGTGTGTGTGTGAAAATGTTTAAATTCTATTCTCAACAAATTTCAATTATTTAACATAGTGTTATCAACCATAGTCACAATGTTTTAACTTAGATCCTCAGACCTTACTCATAGCTGAAAGTTTGTATTCTTCCCAAGTTTCTCACTTCTCAGCCCCTGCCCTGCTAGTTTTTAGGCTGGTATCTTTTAACATCTTTATAATTTTGGATAAACAAAGTTGTATTAAACTACTTTTTTGCCTCTTGGGTTTTTACTCTCCATGTTAAAATAAAGTTTGCAAAATACTGTAAAAAGGTTTAGTTAACCTGATATGGATGTAATTTATGTAAATATACAGAAATCAAGAAATACAAAAAGATAACACCATGTTCTTCTCTTAGGTTTTTAATTATGTTGTTCTAATTATGTAATGTAGGTAGTGTGGATGTTAATGTGGAAGGAAATTCTAAGCTTTTTATTTCTTAAATTGTATACAATGAAACTAGTCATTTTATATATACTAAAATTAAGGCTTTTGCTCCTGAATTATGCTGGCAGCCAGACAAATCTGGTGAAGCTTTTTAGTATTAGGAAAAAACAAAATAAAAAAATGAAAGACTCTAGAAAAGGAAAGTCAACTGCTCTGCTTAGAAGTTGCATTTGTGAGATTGTATATTTTAACAATTTTTTGTACTAAAGTTTTTCAACTACAATATGACATTAGACTGAGATTCCTGATTTTGATTTGGAGGTGAATGATCAAGCCCAAAATTCAAACTTCTAGTGTCTTCTCTACTAATTTGCAAATGAAGAAATGCAGCTACCAGGCTGGGCAGCTCAGTTGGATCAAGTATCATCCAGGTCTGCTGAGGTTGTGGGTTTTGCTTTCCAGTCAGGGCAAATACAAGAAGCAACCAATGAATGCACAAATAAGTGGAACAACAAATCTCTCTCTCTCTCTCTCTCTCTTGCTCTCGCTCTCGCTCTCTCTCTCAAATTAATTAAAAATAAATTAAGAAAGGCAAAAACAAGGACTTACATTAACATTGATATGTTTGTTTAGATGCTCTGAAATTTGCTTTTTACTACAACCTCATTCATTTTGTGCATGTGTTTTTTTTATTGTGGGTTTTGTTGTTTAAGATTTTTTTTAATTGATTTCTAGAGAGAAAGGGAGGGAGGGAGAGAGAAACATGGATGTGGAAGTAAAATATCAATTAGCTGCCTCTTTCATGCCCCTGACCTCATAACCTGGCCATGTGCCCAAACCAGGAATTGAACCAGCAACCCTTCAATGCATGAGGCAACGTTTCAACAACTGCGACATACCAGCCAGAGCCATGTATGTTTTAGTAGCTGCCAAATGTTCCACCTTTCCTCCCTTTATTTCATTCTTTCTTCTTTTCTTCACTTCCCTCCCTCTCTTTTTCTCTTTCTTTTTTCCTTCCCTCTTTTTTTCCTCCTTCTTCTTCCTAAGATTTTAAGTAGTTTTTTTTAACACAGAACATCTTGAGTAAAAAAAATTATTTATGCAATATATTATGCTAAACTGATATGCTACACAACAAAACACTTCAGTTAAACTTAAAACAAATCAGAGAACCTGCAAGAATAATATCAAAACTTCTCAACAACAAAAAATCCAATCCTGAGGTTATCAACTATTTTTTAATTTAAATTTTTAAAATTTATTTTCTTTTGCTTTTTTTTCCCATCATAATTTATCTCCCCTATGCCCTCAGGGAATCAACTTTAAAAAATGTTTTTTTCTTTCTTGATTAAGATATTACACAAGTGTCCTTATCCTCCCATTGTCTCCCCTCCCCCACTCATGCCCTTACATCCCTGGTGTCTGTGTCCATTGGTTAGGCTTCTATGTGTGCATACAAATTCTTTGGTTGATCTCTCGCCTTTACCTCCACCCTTCCCTACCTTCCCTCTGAGGTTAGATGGTCTGATTGATGCTTTGTCTCTGGGTCTGTTTTTGTTCATCAGTTTATGTTGTTTATTACATTCCACAAATGAGTGAGATCATGTGATATTTATTTTTCTCTGACTGACTTATTTCGCTTAGCATAATGCTCTCCAGGTCCATCCATGTTGTTGCAAATGGTAGGAGTTTCTTCCTTTTTACAGCAGTGTAGTATTCCATTGTGTAGATGTACTACAGTTTTTTAATCCACTCATGTGCTAATGAGCATTTAGGCTGTTTCCAAATCTTAGCTATTGTAAATTGTGCTGCTATAAACATAGGGGTGCATATATCCTTTCTGATTGTTGTTTCTAGCTTCTTGGGATATATTTCTAGATGTAGGATCACTGGGTCAAATGGGAGTTCCATTTATAGTTTTTTGAGGGAACTCCGTACTGTTTTCCACAGTGGCTGCACCAGTCTGCATTCCCACCAGCAGTGCACAAGGGTTCCTTTTTCTCCGCATCCTTGCCAGCACTTGTCATTTGTTGATTTGTTGATGATAGACATTCTGATAGGTGTGACATGGTACCAATTGTGGTTTTGATTTACATCTCTTAAAAGATTAGTGACTTTGAGCATGTTTTCATAAATTTCTTGGCTTTCCTTCTATCCTTTTTTGAAAAGTATCTATTTTTTGATTGGGTTGTTTATCTTCCTTTTGTTAAGTTGTATGAGTTGCCTATTTTTTGATTGGGTTGTTTATCTTCCTTTTGTTAGGTTGTATGAGTTCACTGTAAATGTTGGAGATTAAGCCCTTATTGGAGATAGCATTGGCAAATATGTTCTCTCATACAGTGGGCTTTCTTGTTATTTTGTTGATGGTTTCTTTTGCTGTGCAGAAGCTTTTTATTTTGATGGTTGTCCCATTTGTTTGTTTGTTTTTTCGCTTTAGTTTCCATTGCTCTAGGAGCTGTATCGGTGAAGAAATTGCTTTAACATATGTCTGAGATTTTGCTCCCTGTGGATTCCTCTAATATTTTTATGGTTTTCGGGGATCAACTTTTAATGTAATAGATTCTGGCAATTTCCCTTTTGTTGTCTTTATAAGTCATCTAAACTATTGGTTATTTTTCATGTAAACTTCTCATGTTGTGAAAGAAGAAAAAGAAGAGGAGGAGGAGCAGGAAGAAGAAGAGAAATTATTTCAGAAATCCAAAAAGAAATGTTGTCAGTTGCTACATATAACTTGTATGTAAGTACATGGAAGTATCATGTTAGCACTGAAAAGGATAAAGATCAGTTATTCTTAATTTTTCTTTTAAGTCACACCTGCCCAATATATTGTCATATCAAAAAGGTTTTCTTGCTTTACCTGGTTTGCATTAGTGGGTAGAGCATTGGCCTATGGACTGAAGGGTCCCAGGTTCGATTCCAGTCAAGGGCACATGCCTGGGTTTCGGGCTTAATCCCCAGGGTGGAGCATTTAGGAAGTAGCCAGTCAATGATTCTTTCTTCTCATTGATGTTTTTATCTCTCTCTTCCTTTTTTTTTTCCTCTCTGAAATCAATTAAAAAAATAAAAACAAACAAACAAAAAAGATGTTTTTTCTCTGTCTTAAAGATATTATCAGTGCGGACAGATTAATATAAATTTGGCAAAACGGAATTTTAAATAGTACAAGAATTTTTCTTAATGAACTTTTTAAGTAAATTAACCATGCATAAATATTTTGTATTCTTTTGAATGGAAAAGTATATATATCCATGTCTAATTAGGAAATTACAATGCATAAAAAAATTTAGTCAACTATTTGGATATTAGTTTCTACAATACTAGATTTTTCTCTATCCCTCTATCTTGTGAATATATCAGGTATATTTGAGTGCTGATAGATACATTTCATGATTACAGGATTTAATATACTAGAGAAACCAAGAATTGTGCTTTTTATGTTGAGGAGTATTGTTGACAGTTGTCAAATGAGCACAATTGGCTACCTCAATAGTAGGTATGAGGCATTCTTTCAAGTTCTATAAAGATGAAAAGACTAAATCCTTGCCATCCTGGAATGTTGTGCTAGGTCTTGGGAGGAAGTAGAGATTGAAATTAAAAATATAAAAAGATATGAGATTTGGGCCCAGCTCCTCAGAAAAGAGAAATTAGCATGTACATAAATGTCTTTTCAGAATAAACTCTGGTACAGGTGTGAACAAATAGCTAGGAAAATATGGAATAGCCTGGAGAAGCTTGTTGGAGAAAATAAGACTTGAAGAATAGATAGGACTCTGATAGACACATATGGGACCATATTCCAGGTGGAAGCAAAAGGTAGAGAAGTGAAATTGTATAGTGTACCATCGAAAATTATTTAATGGACTTAAAAGGAAGTTTCTAGAATAACACCAAATGAGGCCTAAGATTGTCTGTTTTAATAGGCAATCCAATAATTTTATTCATTCAGGAAATACTGTCATCATAAGTGCCACGAGAATATTTTACTAGCAATAAAAACACTTCTTTTAAAGATAGTTAAAATTCAATAAAGAGAAAAGTAAGTGTGAGAAATGTAGTGTTTCTCACACTAGATTATTCCTGGACCTAGGTACCTCTGTTTTTCTCAGTATCTTTATCTAGATATCTATTTCTTATATTTATTAAATAACATTTCAAATATTTAAATGAAGACTGTTATGGAAAATTGGTTATTCTTTTTCAAAGATAACTCATGGGTCATTTTTTTTCTTCTTTTTATTCATGAGTCGCTTCTTATGTGTCACTTGCTCCAGAGTTCCATTATAGAGTTACAAACAATGTCTACATCTTTAAAATGTACTTTTAAGTGAATGGAAAATGTCAATTTTTAATTCTGCCATTCATATGTTCTACATCTGTGCTTATAGGAGTGAATGAAAATCTAGAAATATATTTAAAAGCCCACAGAGATATTCTGAAATCAGAAATTATCAGCCAATTGTATGGACAAGCTCAGAATTTCTTATAAAAAAGGTATTAAAAGGCAAATAATCAGGGAATAAAGGCACACTAAGTAAATTCTAGTAGCATCAAAGTCATCCTATTATAAAATAGTAAACTCGTACAAAAGTGTTTTTTTCTTAAAATTTTTTTCAAATATATTTTATTGATTTTTTACAGAGAGGAAGGGAGAGGGAGAGTTAGAAACATCGATGAAAGAGAAACATCGATCAGTTGCCTCCTGTACACTCCCTTCTGGGTATGTGCCTGCAACCAAGGTACATGCCCTTGATCAGAATCAAACATGGAACCCTTGGGTCTGCAGGCTGATGCTCTATCCACTGAGCCAAACTGGTTAGGGCTCATACAAAAGATTTTGGTGATGTAGAGCACAAGAATCCAGCAATAGAGTGTTTGTTCTGAGTGTCAATCTTCCTAATATGAAACCTCAAGTCCAGTGGAAACTAAATCCTAGCTCTAAAGCTCAGAAATTCAGGCCCAAGGACTATTTTATGGGGCAAATGGGTTGAAATGTATTGAACACCAAATTAGAGGGAAATATGAGCAAATAATGTGGGTGGATGGGAGTGTTTGCAAGGGTAAAAGAAACACTCATTCTTATCTGTGGCTGGTTAAGCATGTTGGATAAAGCACTGGTTAGCTGTCTGGAACCATATCTTTTAATTTCAGTTTGTTCTATTACATAGTCTCAAACTGTAGCCCTGACCTAATAGAAGTCTTTCAATTATAGGTTCTTTTCAGTAAATAAATAACACTTTTGAGTGCTTATGGAGATATTGTAGGTGTTATTGAAAGAGAAAGGTGTTAAAATTAAAAGGAAAAGATGTCATGCCTTCTGCTCTCAAAGATAAGAACAATATTCATATTTAAGGCTCCACCCAAAGTAAATTATTGACATTGCTTTCAGCACCCACTTAAGGACAACTCATTTTTAAAGCTTTTCCTTTATAACTCTTGCAGCTGTATATCAGATATCCCCAGCACCAGTGACTATGGCACTGCAAACAATACAAAAGTTTATAGAAGTAGAAGTGAAAATGATATGTATAATAAAAAGAGAAAGTGCTCTTTATCACTTCCCCAGAAGTATATGTATATCCTTCCAGATCTCAGATAAAAAGAAAGATGTATAGGTGGATAGATAGATAGATAGATAGATAGATAGATAGATAGATAGATAAATGATAAAATATATACCAGTTAAGAACATAGGCTATGAGCCTGGCCAGTGTGGCGCAGTGATTGAGCATTGACCTATGAACCAGAGGTCACGGTTCAATTCCTGGTCAGGGCACATGTCTAGGCTGCAGGCTCCGTCCCTCGTGTGGGTTGTGCAGGAGGCAGTGGATCAATAATTCTCTCTCATCTTTGATGTTTGTATCTCTTTTTCCCACTCCTTCCTCTCTGAAATCAACACAAATATATTAAAAACACACACACACACAAAACAAATCTAACATTAACTCTGAATCTAGACAGAGTTTGAGTCCCAGTCTCTACTACTTATCACAGTATGTTCTCAGTTTTCTCATTTATAAAAGTGGGAATGACACAGTACTATCTCATTGGGTTATTGTAAGGATTGAGTTTAGATGTGAACTGCTTAGAGCAATGTTTGGTACAGTCTAAGCAGTTCACATACAGACTCACTTAATCTTTATAAGGGTTAGCTACCCTTCTTATGCATACACATATGTACTTTTTTAAACAAATGAGGTTTTACTATATGTATTTCCTCACTTCATAACATGTCTGGGAAACATACCAGAGCACAGATAGGTCTGTTTCACTCTGTAACTGCCACATCATATCCCACAGTAGAGTTGGGTCTGAATGTCCTTAACCAGTCTCCTGTTGGTTATTTAAGTCATTCCCAGGTGTTTCCGCTTCAAAGCAAATGCCAATATCTTATCGCTGAATATAAAACAAGGCTTGCAGAAGAGACAGGCGTGTAATATATTCCCATTTTATAAATGATCAAAATGAAGCTCAGAGGAGTTTCCTGACTTGTACAAGGTCATCTAGCTAGTAAGTAGCAGTTCAGAGAACTAGTTTAACCCTGTCTTACCTCAAATGTTCCCATTTGATGTAGAATTGCTTTACAGATACAGCGGTCCTTATGTCGTATGTCCATGACAAGACTTTCCTGCTTTCTGAAATAAGCATTAGACGACTACATGTTTATGTGCATCCAAAGGAGACATAGGTCAAGAGATACACACACACACAAAAAAAATGCTAAAAGATTAAATAAAATAGTAAGCCTGGCATTGTCATAGGTATTAAAGAGAATATCAAAATTATGACACCAATCTTAGATGCTTTAATGGTTTGAAATCAGGATACATAATGCATGGTGGTAGGAGGAGGAATAGGAAGGATGACTTGCTATTTGACTACATAGGAGAATATTACTTGAGAAACTGACATGTTTGACTTTGGGTCTTTCCAGATGGTACACCCTTGATTAACTTTGATCTGGCTCTGTTAAGACTGATATTCATGCTCTTCTCTACCCACACTCTCTAATCCAGCCACATTTTATTAAGTAGTATTCAGGTAATAAAAATTTCACAAACTACAAATACGTATATATAAAAGTCAATTGAATTGACTTTAAGTTATTGTATCTCAGAACATACAATTCTCATGTATACAGTGACACTTCAGTCAAGTATAGTTTTCTCTCTTTCAGACAGGAGACTACTTACTGTACAATGGCTACAAAATGTGCCAAACTCACTGTGGAAATAGCTTTTCAATAACCCGTGTTTCTAATTCCAGCATGATTTGGGATCCAAGAACAGAGGGGGGAAATTTTAATAATGTATTTGCTATTGTGCTTGTCTTGTTAGGCTGCCAACATTAGGAAAGAATTTTATTGTCAGATAAATTATTTAGTGACTTTAGGACTGGGGCAAATGACTTCTCCAAGCTGAAATGTCCTCTTACATTATACAGAGTTAGTATATTTGTTTTGTTGGGAAATGAGCATATTCAGTTTGTTGATAGTTATCTGAATGTTTAAAAAAGCATAGGTGATGCAAATTGTAACATTTTAAAAATGTTATTGATTGATTAAAGAGAGAGAAAGAGAGAGAGAGAGAGAGAGAGAGAGAGAGAGAAAGAGAGAGAGAGAGAGAGAAACAGCAATTTGTTGTCCACCCACTCATCTATCCACTGGTTGATTCCTAGATATGCCCTGACTGGGGACCAAACTCATAACTCTGCTGCAACCAGATGATGCTCCAATCAACTGACAGCCAGGGCACAAATTGTAAAATTTTACTGCCACGAGAGAAATACTTAGATTTAGAAACGTTCAGGACATAGTGTAACTTGAAAGCAAAGGACAGGGAAAAGAAAAAAAAAAAAAAAGGAAGCACCGTGGCCTTTTCCAGATATATTTCGAGACAGCACCTAAGTCAGTTTACTTATCAGACGTTTGTTTACCTTCTGCCTCTGTTCCTGAGTTATGGTAACATCTAAGAGGTTTACAAAAATACTTACCAAAATCGGTGGGACATAATGCAACAATTTAGCTCCTAATGACAGCCACCTCTAACTATGAATGACATAAAATAAATTATGTTTGAACTGGATTTTCAGCTGCAGATCTTTATTCTGCCACCCAGACAGCCCATAAAGTTGCACTTGTGGCCTTAATCCCACTTGGATGTGTGCCCTGCTGCCTCTACTTTCCATCATTCGGGTGCTTTCGTCTTCTTGAATCAGTGAACAATCTTTGTTTCTGTACCTTATTAGGCCAAAGACCATAACAGCCAGTGATGGCATCGGCAAGCCCTGCGGGCAGGATTCTCTGCAGACCCAGCCAACCTCCAACAAACCCCTTTTTATACTCCTGTTTCTAGGAAGAATTATGATGGCGGTGCCCTGCTGTTGATCAGTCAAATCTGTGGTAGGCCTAGAGATAAGTCCTGTAAGTGTGGTGTACTGTAAAACAGCGGCTCCCATTCATTAGTAGCTTGTGTGTAATAAACCACCAAAAAGGGGGAGGGGGGAGGGACGGGGGGCAGGGAGGCAGCTGCAGTGTGCAAGAGCAAACAAGGCATCTCATTCTTGGGAGCCAAAACTTTGTAATTTGCTACTGGGCAGCCTGCTCTTGCTGACATTCTTTCTGATAACATAGTGGTGGCCTATCTATATTTATAGTTTGACTACTAACCCAAGAGATTCTAATTGGTAACTATGTATATATATATACATATTATAACAGCTTGTTATTAAGGAAGAAGTGAAAAATACTACCAAGTGGCTGGCAAACAAAATTGCTGGGTTAAAATGCCATTTTCTCTTATCAACAGTTCACCTTAAAGTAATTTATGCTAGCCACTGTTGTATAGTACTGGTTTTATAAGAAACGGCACTTCAAAAGATACCAGCTAACATTCACACGGTGAGGATGTTCCCTAGGAATGAAGGGTGTCTCTTTTGTAGTATATTTTCTAGCCATGAAAGTGTTCATCGAATAGAAAGGTATTGGGGGGCAGGGGAGAGAGAATGCTTGTCTTTTTAAAATTAAAAGTAGAAACGAAATCTCATTGTTTGGCTCTCAAGTATGTAAGAAACATGACTTTGCAACTAGTACTGCAGATTATTCATCTGCCTAAATCCAAATGTGGAAGACAATTTAATTGTGAAAAAAAGACAGTATACCTGTGTTGGGGAGTCGTGGGGGGGGTGGGTAGAGAGAGAAATCCCAATAATTCTTTTTAAGTCAGGATGGGTAAACCTAATAAAAGGGAAACCCTTGAATTTCTCAGGACTACTTAATGAGATGAAAAAAAAATGCTGCAATTTCTGTAATAAACTCTTTCTTTTACATCCAAAGCAGGTGCGTGGCATTGTGATATCAACACTATACTCGTTCCTCATCAGCCCCCTGCTGCTCTTCCCAATGGGAATGGAATACTGGACATTCTAGGCATTTTTCCTCCACCTCTCGGAGCTCAGGGTCAGGAGAGGGGCTGTGGCAGAGTGGAAGGCATGCCAGTTGTTTTGGAATTCCTGCAGGTGTTTAAAAAGCAAAGGGTTCTTTGGGGGGGCACATCTGCATCTGTCATGTGCCATTTGTGCTAAAGCCTGTGGTGTTTTTGTTCGTGGGTTTGACAGATTGACACGTAATGGCCAGGACTAGGGAGCGGCTGCTCCCAGAGAAGTCACTCTGGTAGCTGGAGTTCTCTAGAAATCAGCTGGCCTGAATTCCCCATGATTTTTCTTCGCCCTTCAAAGGAGAATGCGTTATTCTAATGTTCCTTTCGGCTTTCACAATTTTTTTTTGTTGTCGCTACATTGTTTTAAACTCTTAAGACAAAACAGGGACTTTGATAGGTTCATGACATCTACAAAGAGTTTCCAAAACCAACCAGTCCTTCAAATGTACTTAGAAGTGGTCGAAGAGATTTATGGCATTAGCATAAATATTGGGATATCATAAAATTTAAAACGTGGGAACGTATCTGTGTCAGCGATGAAAGAGAGAACAATTATAGAGGCAAAAACTGCAACATTAAAACTTTTTTTCATACTTTTGAACATTAAAATAAAACTCTCATTTTAAGTCATTTTTGAAATCTCTTTTTCTTTTTCATCTCAGAATTTACATGTAAGCTTGTATCTTATCAGCCATGTTACCGCAAAGCCAAGTAAATATGTGTGAAAGCAAACTTTAGTATGGTGTCTTTTGTTGACAAAGTGAAATCAGAAATCCTTATTATCATTCTCCATACACAGGCAGCTTCTTGTGGAATTGAGGGTTCAAAGCTCATGTTTCTGGTATTAACTTTATTGTCCATGTAACTTTCTGAATTTTGTGGTACTGTGATCGGCCCCATCTTCTCCCCCTATGAAGAAGGCATAAAGTAATAAAGGAACATCATGTGTTAATTAAGTAAATGCAAAATGTCATAGACATGTTCATAACAGCCTTCACTTCGCATTGACCCAAACATGAATACTGCACTGACATATAGGTTTCCTGGACATGCACCTTCCCTTACCTACATATTGCCTCTGCACTGGAAAGGGCCATTCCTTTTGACAGAGCATCTCAGTTTGCGTGTCTTATTTATCAGCATATTATCAGCTCCCCAGGTCTATCTGCATAACCAGGTTCCCTTGGAGCCCTGCGCTGGAGAAAGAGAAAAGGCAAAACAAAACTCCTCTCAGGCCTAGGAGTAGTCAGTCTTTGAGAACTGGTCATGGGAATCTAGAAGCAGCTCTGCCTTGGTGTGGGTGAGGGAATATTCAAAACAAAAGGCCACCTCCTAACTGTACAAAGGGAAAATGGCTGCTGTTTTTCCCTCTTCTAGTGACAAGTTATGTTCTGGATATTTACATTTTTTAATAACATTTACTCATTTTTAATGTGTTGATTTTTAGAGAGTGAGGGAGGGAGGGAAAGAGAGCAAGAGATAGAGAGAGAAACATGGATTTATTCTTCCACTTATTCATGCACTCATTGGTTGATTCTTATATGTGCCTGACCAGGAATCGAACCCACAACCTTGGTATTGGAACAATGCCCTAACCAACTGAACTACTTGGCCAGGGCCCTCATGTATTAATAATTTGTAAAAAATCTTCTTAAATTATGATTCCTTCATGTTCCTTCAGTAGGACTTAAATATACTCAGGTCTTTACTGTTTGTAGTTAATTTGCCAGATTTAGAAAGTAAAAAAACAAACAACAACAAGAACAAAAACCAGAATGACCAGTTAAAGTTGAATTTTGGATGAACAACAATATTTTTAATATAATATTGCATGTGACATACTTACACTAAAAAAATATCTCTATTGTTCATCTGGTATTCAACTTTAACTGGGTGGCCTGTTTCATTGGGCAACTCTGTTGGTAGCAGAGGTTGATTAATGGCAAATTCATGATCAGAAGCCTCCTGGTGTGAAGGGATTAAATTATTTTTATTATTCTATTTTCCTGGGGTTCATAAAGATCATCTGCTTAGAGTGATATAGTTAATGATAATAACTACGATGACTGAGCACCTGTCCAAATACACAGTACCCAGAGGAGACAGATGATGCTTATCCCCATTTTGCAAATGAGAAAACTGAGGCCCGGGAACAATGAACAGTTTCTCTTGTGGTAGACAAATAACAAGCGCAAGAACGAGGGTGGGAAACCAGGTCTACAGATTCCAGAGGTGGGGCCCTTCCTCTTAGCGGCACGGGTTTGTGAAAAATGAAAGGTCATTAAAATCACAAGTGCTGTAATCAGCTGATTACAGCTCATCTAAAACAATGTCCTGTTGCTGGTACTCTTTTTCTTGCTAGCCCCAAGGGCCATGTCAGGGTCTCACACTGTTTAGTCTCCTCCCTGAGACAAGCCACCACATATGTTATAATATCACTTTACAATGTCACATTATTGAAGATTATCAGAAGTTTGTCTCTTCACGGAACCAAGTGTGTTTTCATTATTATTCAGATGTGAAGCATGTTGTCACCATAGCCCTCAGTTGGTACACAACCTCTGGCTCCATTTTTTCACTCTGCGTAATGTGTGTTGCACTTCCACAGTTTCAGTTGCTTTACTAGGTATAAACCACCCACCAAACTCCAATATCAGCATTGCCTTGCTGGTATACCAAAATACAAAAACCACTGTGTTAGGTCTCGGCCACCAAGTATGGGTTTTGGGGCTCTTCTCTCCCTGGAAAGACTTCAACCCCTGGTTTACCTTTGCCTGCGGTGCCCTGTCAGATGGAAATACTACTCCACAATGGCTCCTCCCTCTAGTCCTTTTATGGTTCTTTGATATTACTGAGAAGGTGATTACACAGCTTAATTTATTTCTTTGAATGCACAGGTTTCATGGTCATTAAAATAATCACAGACTCATCAGTTCTCCCCATGCTGAAATAAGATCAATACAAACCAGAACAAGCGGCTTCTTCTCTCCTCTGTTCACCAGATTTCTCATTTCCTTTCTCTCTGTCACTCCCTCCCTCCCTCTACTTCTCTAATCCCTTCCCCTCTTTCCCACCCTCAAACACGGTGTGGAAAAGAGTACAGTAATTTTTTTTTGACAGTTCTTTCTGTAACGATTCCTAAGATTTACTCTGCCATTATCCCAGACTTAGAGAAGTGTTGCCTTTATACAAACTGTCAGATGCAGCTGTAGCAAGTTTGGTGTTTGCTAGAGAAAAAAAAAGAAAAAAAACAACCCTGCTGGCCCAGCCTCAAAAACCAGTTCAGCGGTGAAATGGTTAATAAGATGAGTAAAGGCTATTTTTAAGTCTGGCTCCCCTCTCTGATGCACTCCTGAAAATTCACCCTGTACTGCAGAAATCCTAAATTGCAGCGCCCTGCACCCCACTGGAACTCTTCAGTCTGCTGTAAGTAAGGCTCAGCATGGGCAAGATTGGGGGTGAACAGCTGGAGGAGGGGCTCAAGCCCTGGGCCTTTGTAATGGAGGGGAGAAACACTGGGGTCCTGTGGAGAAGGAACACAGAAGCCCTCAAGGCGCAGAGAAATAGACCCAGACAAAAGCCCGTTACATGGTTGCAAATCACCCCACTGCTGTTATTTTATTTACTGTGATCTGCAGGAGGATTGTTTTCTCTTTGCAAAATTTTTAAGCTTCACGGGCTTTTCTCCTCCACAACAGCGGTCACTTATACCACAGTGCCACATAGAGACAGTCCTCACCTTCAGCTTTCTCAAGGCAAGGGAAGAAAACATACAAACCTGCTTAGTCAGGAATAGACAGGAGGGACACCGATGAATTTCCAGGCATGAAAAGATGCAAGTACCGTGCATTTTAAATATGGGCTCCAATCGGTTCTATTGGTGTGGTTTTGTTCCATGGTTTTCTGGCTTTAATTATTATCATTATTATTATTTTTACAGATGATACCTACGTACATGCTCTGGTAATTTATTTAGATGTGGGAAGGAAAGTAAAAAGCAACACAAGTTTGTGCTGAATTAATTAGAGACACATAAATAAACAAACATTCTTCTTCAGTAAAATAATTTTTTTTTCAGTTTCTAAATTGATGGATATATCGCCCTATCACTATGGCAAGGCATATGCTGTGAGTTTGAGGGTTTTTTTGCCCGAGGGTTAAGAGAGGAGGAAGGCTAATAGAAACAGCTATTTTAAAACCCGAAGGGCAAGAACGTCTCTTTGGTACAAGTTTCTTCTGGTATTTGTGAAAAAAAAAAAAAGGGGGTGGGGGACTCTTGCCTCCCTGCGAGGAAGGGAGAGAGGCCTGAGGAAGGAAAAGTAGCTCCCTTCTCTGGAGACGGACGGGTGGCTCCCTTTGGCAAACGTCTCTCCACAAACGGAGCAGGAGCTGCAAGCTCTGCCTGGGGGTGGCCGAGGAGTGACCGTCCCTGCGACGAGAGCAGCGGCGCCAGGCTCTGCCTGTCCCCACGAGGAAGCGGAAAGGGCAACCTGCAATAAGTGTGCTCCATTTAAGAAAACATTCAGAAGGTGACATTTTTCCTAGGACCAATCCACGGGAGGTAGGGGCAAGGTGTGGGCGCAGGTCATTAGCACCCCAAACCAGGTTTCAGGAAATAGTTCTGGCCACCCCAGACGAAAAATATAGAATGAGCTTGAAGAGCTTGATTTTCAATGGATGATTTGCCCGGGACAATAGCCCCAACAGAACCCGGTAAGGAGTTTACAAATGGTAACTTGAGAAGCAGTGGGCTTCTTTCCCGGGAGCTGAATGCTGTGCCCTCCTGAGATCCCGTTCCCTTCTCGGCCACCTCTCTCCTTCCATCACTTCCACAAAATAGATACATCATGCTAGAACTTTTCTTGAAAATCTGAACTTAGTCCTTAAAAAAAAAATTAAAAAAAAGTCTGTCAAAGAAGCATAAGGAAGGTGCAAAAAAAAAAAAAAAAAAAAGTAAAACGTCCTGTGGGCACCTAGGCCTTCCTCATTCTGGGTTACTTCAGGCTGAAACTTGGGAGGTTCATTGTGGAGCCTCCTTAGGGGAGTTTCTCGCGCTGGATGACCAGCAAGGCTGAAGCCATCACCCATGTTCTCACCCATTTTCGTTAGTCCTCTAGAGAAGGCTGGCAACACCGAGAACCCGAAATGACCAGATTAAAAAAAAAAATAGTTCAACATTGCTCCACAGACCACGTTAGGTGATGTTTGTTGATTTAAGAAAGGCTCCATACCCAGAGGCACTAGGGCTTGCTACGCTGCAAGCATTGTCATTTCTAGGAAACGAATATGCCGTAGTAACTCTGGTCACCAAATGAATGATGGTAGTGAACGTTCACCTGCTGAGCCTCTGATAAAATGAGTGTTACTGTATCATAATCTGAAATGTGTGGACGGTTCATATTCTGCTCACTTAATGGTGAAGGGCCTCTTCCACGGCACCCCACCCCCAATTGCCTTGGGTACACCTTTAAAACTAAAAGAAGGAACTTAGATATTATTTTAACAGATTAGAAAATAGCTTCAGAAAGTTCAAATAATTGTCTAAAAGTCACCAGTGTCAGAGCTTGGACCCAAACCAAGATTTTCTAATTTCTCATTTTGACTGTTCCTATCCCCACTCCCCTATTCCTCCCCCGCCCCAACTCACAGTGCATTAGACCATCTTCTTATGCGGTTAATAATATATGAGAGCTGCCTCAGAATGCCAGTTTCTACTGAGGCATGCTCTCTGTCATTAAGTGCTCTAGCAAACTGTTAATTAAGATTGTTTTGAACTGTTTACCAATTTAGGTGATGTCAGATACTTCTTTTGGATTCTGTCTGCCTCTTGGGATGGCAGAAAATTCTGTTGATTCTGTTGCCTGTGGCTTGACCATCTGTTCTGAATCAGGATTGCGCTGCCATTTGGAAATCCATAATCTGACACCGTTACCAGAATTGGACATTTAAAATGCATTAAGTTCTTTGTGGGTCACCAGCCCTTCATAAGCTCCCCTTAATTTTATAGGCTGTCCACAGAGAGCACTTAATTTGGGAATTGAAAGGTACAGGTTAAAAGACTGAAGCAGTCCCACTCCTGTTTTTTCCCCCAGGCGGTATAGAAGCTGTTTTGTTACAAGGATATGAGATAGAAAATAAAACACTGGAAAGTGCATTGTGAGGACTAACCATGAAACTGTCAAGAAGGGTTGGAAGTAGGAATTAAATAATAGGTTTTCCCAGTCCTCCTTACAAAGTTTCCCTCTGGGGCACATCCAGGAAATGATTGACATGACTCCATGTGCATAGGACTACAGAAGATCTTGTCGGAAGACATAGTCTGTCCTAAGGTAAATATTTACTTTTTAAAAATGTGTATGTCATGCTTTGCACTTTCCAGAGTTAATTTTTCTTTATTTTTATTTTCTTATTGTTTAAAGTCTTACAAATAGCAGTAAACATGTCTCCTTTTTTCCCCCACTGACCTCCCCCTGGCCTTCCCTACAGAGTTAATTTTTAGTACCTTAATGTCCCTAATATCCTTATCATTTAGGCTATTATGTTCCTACAGGCTCATTTTATTTATTTTTTAATATTAGGTTAGTCAACAAAAAATACTCAGAGCAGTGCACAGTAAATACTCTGTAAACGTTGGCCACCAATACTCCTTGTTTATGTGTCATTCACTGAGTGCTGATTCTAGCTATTGGAGGCATGCTAAAGGTGAGGGTCATGGGTCCTGCCCTCAAGGAGTTTATAGTCACCTGAAGGAAACAGATAAGTAAACTGGTCATTACAGAGAGATACCTGTAAAAGTATGTAGATGGTGTTGTGGGAATAGTTAGGAGGGTAAAGAGATTTCCTGGACCCAGCCTAATCTACTTAATCCCAACATTCGGTGGTGTGGCCTAGAAAATCTGTATTTTCCCAAAGCTCCTCGGGCAATGCCAAAGTAGCCCTTTGGTGTTTGTCTAATCTAATCTGGAAGAAATTTCTGGGAAATGCTTCCTAAAAGAGTTGATATTACAGTTGGAAGTGGGAAGAATGAAGGGTATCCTAGGTTAAGGGAAAATTGCTTAAAGAAAGGTGTGATAGAGCCTGTCCTGTTTCGAGAGGTGCTGGCAGATGGCTCTGGTTGGAATGAAGGCCATGTAGGAAAGGGTTATCATATAGGTAGAATGACCATGTGTGTTATTGTTCAAACCAGAACACTTTGGAGAGTGAAAGGCAGTGTGCTAAACAGTGATGCAGGGGAACAGGTATCTTCTATGAGAGATGATGCTAGGGGCATGCAGAGCTCTGAAGAGATGCTAAGGTCCTTCAGTGTGGAGCTGTTACTTCACCTCTTTGAGTCTGTTTCCTCATCTGTAAAATGGTTACAATACAGCCAATCTCACGGGGCTTGTATAAGGCTTGCATAAAAGACATTCGTGAAGCTCGTTGTCAGTAGCCTGTAGATGTGCAATAATTGTTAGATTTCCTTTCTCTTGCAAAAATGTTGTTGGAGTCTTAGAGTTAGGAGAATAAGGTTAAGGTTGAGATACTAGGATTCCCTCACCCTCTCTCCTCAAGGAGCCCACTGGAAGACCATAGCTCTTTCCAACTGTAGGACTCAGGTGGAAGATAGTAAAGATAGGTAAAGGCCAGGTCTTGTGAAGCCTTGTAAAGCCATGTTATAGAGCTAGGACTGGCCTGATCAGAAAGGGATTTGAGGTCTTCTTTCTGTTTCTTCTACTCACCAAGCTTGTTGCTACCCCAGGGCCTTTGCACTTCCTGTTTCCTCTGCTTGAAACATTTGAACCTTAGATGGTCACTTGGCTCACTCCCTCACTGCCTTCAGTGCTACTCCTTCAAGAAGGCAATCTTTATCTGAATTAATTAAAATGCCATCTCCCCAACTACTGTAAGTCACTCTTTAACCTCCTAACCCCAAATCTTGATTAGATTTTTTGGTCAACACTTACAAATACCTGGTATTATATTACATATTTATTTAATTATTGTCAATCTCTGCTAGAATGAAAGCTCCATAAAGACAGAGACAGCCCTCACCAGTTTGGCTCAGTGGGTAGAGCGTCGGCCTGTGGACTAAAGGTTCCCAGGTTTGGTTCCGGTCAAGGGCATGTACCTTGGTTGCAGGCATATCCCCAGTGGGGAGTGTGCAGGAGGCAACTGATCGATGTTTCTCTCTCATTGATGTTTCTAACTCTCTATCCCTTCCTCTCTGTAAAAAATCAATTAAAAAATATGTAAAAAAAAAAAATAAAAAAAGACCAGGACATTACCTGCCTTGTTCACTGTGTTTCCCCAGTACCTACAGGAACACATGATAAATATAGAGTATTTCCCTTCCCTCCCAAATGTGTATACACTTTAATAGCTGATAGCTCAATGTTTCTTTCTTTTTTAGATTTAACCTATTGGAATTAATAATTATTCAAAGTGTGTATATATTTTTGGGGAGGACACTGTATTATGGTTGTATTCTACTGAAAGATGATTTCTGCTCTTTCACTGCAAAATGTCTTTCAGTGCCTGGGAGGCATAAGTCATATTAAAAAGTACATTCTATCTAAAAGTCAGTTCGTGAAAGCAGCTCCAAGGCACAATTTGTAGAATAGTACTTTTTTTTTTTTTTTTGGTGAGGAAATATCAAAGACTAGGATATAAACCTTGTATATAGTATATTAAAAAAAAACAAAAAACACACACAGCCCAAGCCGGCTTGGTTCGGTGGTTCAGCTTGACCACACGGGGGATCCAGCCCACAACCTGGGCATGTGCCCTGACTGGGAATCAAACTGTGACCTTCTGGTTCATAGGTCAACCCTTAACCATTGAGCCATGCTGTCTGGGTCAGACTTTCTTATAATATATTTGACCAATAACAAAATGCAGTTTGAATGATGGGTTCAATTTCTGAGGTTTGGAATATTAAAACACACAACTATTAGAGTGATAAATAACTATAAGTTTCTCCCTGTTAGCTAAACAAGGTATTTTCACAATTTAGTCTTTTTCATTCTAAAACTTTAAAGACTGTATGTAGAGAGGATAAGGTATGATTTAGGTTACTACCAAGTGAAATGAACTGTGGGATACCTTTTTTTAAGGCACTAGGAAAAGAATAGTTATTTCAAGAAACTAAAAAAGGAGACAGAGAAGGAAAGGAAGGACGAATGGAGGAGAGATATAAGAAAGAAAAATTTCAATTTATGTTTGGCCACTGACCTGTGGAGTGAGTTAGTTTGTTAGATTTTTTGTTTGTTTTTAATCCTCACCCAATGGTATTTTATCATTGATTTTTAGAGAGAGTGGAAAAGAGAGGGAAGACAGAGAGAAATATCCATGTGAGAGAAACACGTAGATTGATTGCCTCCTGCAGAAGCTCCAACCAGGGCCCAGGCCAGGGAGGAGCCTGCAACTGACGTACATGTCCTTGACTGGAATTGAACCCGGGACCCTTTTGTCTGCAAGCCAATGTTCTATCCACTGAGCCAAACTGGTTAGGGCAAGTGACTTGTTTTAATCATGTGTTTTTGACCAGTTGTGGCCTAGTGGGCTATAGTGAGGAAGTAGGCATGACAGAAAAACCCAACTCCTTAACATCCTCAAAATCCTAATGAGCTGTATACTTAGGACTGCCCAGCAAGGAAGACTTCAGGAGGCACTTTGTTGTTGTTGTTGTTGTTGTTGTTTTAAATATATTTTATTGATTTTTTACAGAGAGTAAGGGAGAGGGATAGAGAGTTAGAAACATCGATTAGAGAGCAACATGGGTCAGCTGCCTCCTCTCCTACTGGGGATGTGCCCACAACCAAAATACATGCCCTTGACCGGTTTTGAACCTGGGACCCTTCAGTCCGCAGGCTGACACTCTATTTACTGAGCCAAACCAATTAGGGCTTTAGTAGGCACTTGGCCTCATAGAATGAATTTCCACATGCTGTCGCCTTTGCTCCTGCTGTCTAGGAAGGGAGGCTGAACTGAGAGCAGAACAGTTCTCTTAGGAAGAGTGAAGTGTCCAGAAGGCTGTGAAAGGTAGAACTGGTGTTGAAAGATCATTTAACCAAGGGAGTGGCTGTAATCTTTCAAAACAGGGTCAGTACTATGGTATAACCTTCTTAACTTTTTGATTCACAGTTTAGTTTTAAATTTTTATAATGGTTTCCTTCCCCAGAAAAGTGCTATTGAGAGAAAGGAGATTCAAAGTTACTGAAAATGTCCCTGGCAACAGTAATCTTTTAGAACTGAAAAAGAAAGGTTCTACATAGAAGAGTTTAAGTGGAAGGTAAGAACCTCACTCCAATACTAGTATTCAGAAAATTGAGCAAGATATTCATTACTGTAACATTTTCCTTCTTAAAAATGTCTCCGTCTACTTTAAGAAGATTCCCAATATCTCTTGTGTTTTCAGGTAAGGATTCCAGATTTCTCCCCATAGGACCTAACAGGGTGGAGGGGCAGCTGGTAGGGCCGAAAAAGAGCATGGACTCAGAAATCCCATTACCTGATTCAATCCCATTCTCTCCACTTCCTACCTCTGTGACCATGGGGAGGTCACTGATTCTCCTTGAGCCTCAGTATCTCCATCTAGGATGTCTGACTATTAATGCCTGCCTAGTAATTAGAATTGAATGAGATTTCAATGGGAACAAAGGTGAAAAATCATTGAGATCGCACATTTAGCGAGTTAATAAGTGTCCATTCCTTTTCCCTTTCTTCTTTATTTGGCAAAACAACTACTTGTTCTGACAAGTCAATAAATAGAAGTCATATGTTGATCTGTGATTTGCATAGCTAAATTTGTGTAGCCTCCCAAATTTTAGCATCAAAGGACAAAAAAATAGAAGTTTTAGAATAATAATTCATAGGCTGTTGGGAAGTACTTCCCCCATAGCTTTGGGAAGTCCTTTTTTATTTTTGTACTTTAAAAAATGTTTTTATAATTTGAGAGAGAGAGGAAGGGAGAAAGAGAGAGAGAGAGAGAGAGAGAAACATCAATGTGAGAGAAAAACATTGATTGGTTGCCTCCTACTCACACGCAGACTGGGATCGATCCCACAACCTGGGCTTGTGCCCTGATCAGGAATCAAATCTGAGACCTTTTGATTCATGGGACAATGCTCAACCAACCTGGCCAGGGCTCATATTTGTTATATAAAGCCATTCCTTCAGTATTTACTCTGAGCCAGTAACTGGTTTTAAATGATTTATATTTATTCTTTCACTTAATTTTCACACACCCTAAAGTAAAAGTCTCTATTCCCATTTTAGTGGCCACTAAACTAAGGCTCAAGCTCTTCTCTAGCACTGCACAGCCTCCTCAGAACCTCATGCTCCGTAGACACTCAGAAATGAATTGATGGTGGAATGAATACATTGGCCTGTTACACTTGCAGAGCACTTTCAATTTGCACATCCTTCTCACGTACCGGATCTTGTTGTATCCTTTCTTCTGGCAATCAAATCATTCCTTTTTTCTCTTCTGAATTGGGAGGGACATGATTGCTTTTTGATACAACTAAAGGCCTTAAAATATGAATGTTTTTGAACAGAGGAAGAAGTGTTTCCCAGTTCTGTCCTTCTGACTGGCAAAGCCTTCCAAAGGGAGGAGGGAGACATGGACAGGAGGAGCATGCCCAGTTCTAAACAGCCCAAACCTGCTGCTTACTGTGCTGGATCCCTCGCTCCGAGTGGAAAGCCAAATGACAAGACAAAAGATGAAAGTCAGTTTTGATGTTAAAGTCTGCTTTGGTGCCTTTTGGTGTCCTTGTAATCTTGGTCACAGATCATTTCTATTAATTTGACATAATTACTTTAATAGTGATGCGTATTATAAATAGACTAATCATCCTGAATGCAAACTGTAGGGATTAAATTAAGTGTTTAGCTCAAAGGGTTTCTTTTTAAATTTCTTCTCCTCTTCGTTGTCTTCCTCCTCCTCCTTCTCCTCCTCCTCTCCTTCTGTGTCTCTTCCTGAACACAGGCAGCCAGAGATTCAGGCCCCCAGATTTCTCTCTGCAGAGTGTACTTTACCTTTTGGATGGGACTTTAAAGACTTTAAACAGCTTGAGACTTATAGTTTGCCACAGGAGCATGTAGCAAATTCCTGTTTCTACTTTTTGAACCTGGAGCTGGAGTCTAAGAGCCCCGCGCAGGAAGTCGCAGGTGGTGGGAAAGGGGAAACAAGGTCATTTTCAACCATGTACATTGAGGTTGTATCTTTAAAGTCAATTCTAAATTTAATTGAAAGCCGAGGGCAGAGAAGCCAAGATCGGAGCAATGTGGTGATTTATTCTGAAGCCTGTAAGAAGTCATGCGGCTGAATGTGGGATGAGCTGGGGCTTTAATAAAAATGGCACTGGGGAAGCCAGCGGGAAGAGGCACAAGAATGGAACTGGGTTAGATGAAGGATCTCCAGGCCTGAAAGGGAGCGGGGGTCTTGAGAGAGCAGTGTTTGCCCAAACTCTGCTGTTTTTTTACCATGATGGATGCACATAAGTAATTCACATCAAAAGGAAAAACCAGGATCAGACAGAAGCCACCAAGACTTTCTAGACAGTGAGTTTTTGCATGAAATCATTAAGGTGTCCAAATTGCAAAAAGGCGAAGGAATGAATGGCAATGAGAACTCATCTAATACTATTTCTAGCTGAAATTTAGCTGAAGAAAAATGACATGTTTCTTTATTAAAGCACTACGGGACTTGACAGCCAAGCTCCCACACATTTCTATGGGTGTTATTGTCTACTAAATTATATTAGACCATTGCTACAGAAAATCCATAACGTTCTCAGAATCAAATCTTCTCTGTTGACAAATGGTTTAGGAACAATCTTTCCAAGCTTAAAAAAATACATATATGTATTTTTTTTAAGCTAACAGAAGCTTGTTAACAGATGTTATATTAGAAAGAGAACTGGACTGGGCTGGAAATTGTACTTCCTGGGCTCTCGGGCCTTAGACTGAAAAGAGGGGCTGCTTGTCCCTCCAGTGGTAGGGACCACATGATCTGTTCCTCAGACTCTATTTTTTTTTAATTTAATAAATCTTTATTGTTCAGATTATTAAATTGTTCCTCTTCCCCCCGCCCCCACCCCCCATAGCTCCCCTCCACCCAGTTCCCACCCCACCCTCTGCCCTTACCTTCTCCACACTGTCCTCATCCATAGGTGTATGATTTTTATCCAGTCTCTCTCTGCACCCCCCTCACCCCTTTCCCTCTGAGAATTGTCAGTCCACTCCCTTTCTATGTTCCTGATTCTATTATATTCACCAGTTTATTCTGTTCATCAGATTTTTATTCACTTGATTTTTTTGTTGATAGATATGTATATGTTGTTCATAATTTTTATCTTTACCTTTTTCTTCTTCTTCCTCTTCTTAAAGAGTACCTTTCAGCATTTCATACCATACTGGTTTGGTGTTGATGAACTTCTTTAGCTTTTTGTTATCTGTGAAGCTCTTTATTTGACCTTCAATTCTGAATAATAGCTTTGCTGGGTAGAGTAATCTTAGTTGTAGGTTCTTGCTATTCATCACTTTCAATATGTCTTGCCACTCTTGTCTGGCCTGCATAGTTTCTGTTGACAAATCATCTGACAATCGTATGGGTGCTCCCTTGTAGGTAATTAACTGTTTTTCTCTTGCTGCTTTTAATAGTCTCTCTTTGTCTTTTGTTCTTGGTATTTTAATTATGATGTGTCTTGGTGTGGTCCTCTTTGGATTCCTTTTGTTTGGGGTTCTGTGCACTTCCTGGACTTGTAAGTCTATTTATTTCACCAGGTGGGGAAAATTTTCTGTTATTATTTCTTCAAATACGTTTTCAATATCTTGCTCTCTCTCTTCTGGCACCCCCATAATTCTGATGTTGGTGTGCTTGAAGTTGTCCCAGAAGCTTCTTACACTATCTTCAAATTTTTGGGTTCTTTTTGCTTTTTGCTTTTCCAGTGGAGTGTTTTTAATTCTTTGTATTTCAAATCTTTGACTTAATTCTCGCATTCCTCTAGTCTGCTGTTAGGTCTGTATAATATTTTTTTAATTTCAGTCAGTGTATGTTTAATATCTAGCTAATCCTTTTTCATTTCCTCTTGGGTCTCGCTAAATTTATCCATCTTTTCTAGGAAATTCTTGAAAAACCTTATAACCATGGGTTTGAACTCTATATACAGTTGTTTGTTTTCCTCCATTTCTTTCATTTGTGATCTGTTTCTTTGTCTCCACATTTTCGCTTCTTCCTTGAGTTGGTAGAGTACCTTTGTGTGGCTCAGCCTCCCCAGTTATCTGAGGTGGACACTCTTGGTGCACTCCTTTGTGGACTGTGTGCACAGTCTTGTTGTAGTTAACCCTTGATTGTTGTTGGTATCACTGAGGGAATTGACCTCCAGGCCATTTGGCTGTGAGGATCAGCTGTGTCTATGCCAGGAGAACTTCTGTGCTGGCTTGGATGAAGAAGAGTCTCAAAGCTGAGCAGACAGGCTTGGCTTCCCGTCAGCCCTGTCCTCTGAGGCCACTGGGTCTCAGTGTCCCTTGGTAATCACTGCAATCCTCTCTGCACACATTTGTGTTGGAAGAAGCCAAGCTTCTGCAGCCCTGGCCTGTCTTGGCCTCCACTTAAGGCTACAAAGTTTCAATTATAGAAGATAAATAAATCCCAATAGAAATGGCTGCTGCCATGGAGTGAACGGCTCTGCTCCAGGCTACAAAGTTTCAATTGTAGAAGATAAATAAATCCCAAATACCAGGGCCTCCACTTGGATCACCAGGGGGCATGGCTGGCCTGCAAACCACCACAGGCCCCTCTCCTAGGCTGCCCCATGTCCCAAAGGAACCCCCACCCAGATCCAGGACACCCTTCAAGGCAAACCAGCTGGCCCCCACCCATGCATCAGGCCTCTATCCTATCTAATAAAAGAGTAATGTGCTGATTGACCATCACTTCAACACACAAGATGGCTGCCCCCATGTGGTCAAAGATCCTGCCCCCCTGTGTACACAAGATGGCCACCACAAGATGGTCAGCAGGGGAGGGCAGTGGGGAAGGACCAGGCCTGCAAGGGAGGGCAGTTGTGGGTGATCAATCCTGCAGGGGAAGGCAGTTAGGGGTGACCCAGGCCTGCAGAGGAAGGCATTTAGGGGTGACCAGGCCTTCAGGGGAGGGCAGTTAGGGGTGACCAAGCCTGCAGGGAGGGCAGTTAGGGGCAAACAGGCTGGCAGGGGAGCAATTAGGCATCAATCAGGCTGGCAGGGGAGTAATTAGGGGTGATCAAGCTGGCAGGCTAAAGCAGTTAGGGGCAATCTGGAAGGCAGGCAGTCCTGGGTTGTGAGAGGGCAGTCAGACATCCCTCCAAGGGTCCCAGATTGAAGAGGGTGCAGGCTGGGCTGAGGGGGACCTCCCCCCTCTTCCATGCACAAATTTTGTCCATCGGGCCTCTAGTAACTTATATAAAGAACAATGGTTTGTTCATTCCTTTGCAGCTAGTAGTCTGGAGCCACATGGAAACGCAGCCTGGCTCTGGGAGGGTATCCTCAGCTTGTGTCGAAGTGAGCCACTCATGGCATGACTGAAGGGGGACATGATAAAATGCTGTTTCCCATCTCTATGGGTGGACTGGCTTCAAGAGGACGGCCTTGAAATCAGCTGTCTTGTGTCAAGATTGTTCTTATTAGAATAGCTACAGAGGATAGACAAAGGTGGAAGTGATTGTAGGTGATGGATGCTGCAGACTTAGGAAGAAACCCTCCCCCCCCACCCCTTTGAGGCCTGTTTTTCTTTACAAGGAGCCAACAGAATTTCTCTCCCTCACCTCTGTCCTCCCACTTCTGCCAGGTATGGAGGAATCCTCTCTCTCTCTTTTCACAACCATCTATCCTGGGGTCTGGGAAGGATAGGATGCAACCATTTATGTCTTATGGCTTTCCCCAGGGGCATTGAATTTTGAGCCTCCGATTTAATTCTGTAATGAAAACATATGTTTCCTATTGCAAGAATTTTAGACAGCAGCAAAGAGGAGGGAGAGATGGTGAGAGAATTGAGAGGAGAGGACTAAGTGACTTCCACTGAGCAGTAATTACAGTGGAGAGTGGAAGACTATTCTCAGACCTCAGAGGCATAGCTGGAAGCATTTCACTCAATAATCATTTTGTATTGAGAGCTGCATATGCAGGCCACTGCTGGGCTTTGGAGTCAAGGAGGGATAGTATGGGGAGAAGAATGAGACCCAGGATTTGCTTTGGGGTGCACATATGTGAGTGGATGAAGGAACTGGGGTAGGGATTTAGAGAACAATGAGAGGAGATTGGGTTGTGGGAACTGGACCTTAGAGACAGTATCTGAACTGGGTCTTGAAAGATGGTGGTCATGGAAGTAATGGGAATTCTGGGCCTCTCTTCCCCCTCCTGCCACCTCCCTTGTCCAGCCTCTCCAAAGCAACAAACCTGTTGCATTGTGTGTGGAGAACACTTTCAAATTTTGATGAAAAGTATTACATAAATAAAATTTACCCTTTGGGGTACATATGGTCTAAGGCAAATTACATTTTGCAAACATAGGCTATCTTCATCATCTGAAGCACACTAGCAGTAAATAAATATTTGCTTCTAATTACAAAATTAATACCAATACTTTTTTATCATTAAATAATTCAAGATTATTGGTACAACAGAAGTTCCCTTTGAAACCACACACACCCCAAGTCTATATTTACTTCTAGGACTCTATTGTCCCGTGTGTGGGTCTGTGGTTACATCATGATGGTACCATACTGGATGTTCCTTCTACAGTATGCATTTGTCACTCTGTATCTAGGAGCCCATTCTGAGATGCTTCACAGAGATCTACCCTTATTCTTTCTAATTCTGTCTGTCATTTGTTTCTAGAGATAGTTTTGGAAACACTTTTTCTAACTCTTTTGAAAACTTTCCTCATGATAAAAATCATCTACAGTTGTTCAGGGTCATTACCAACACCATCTGTGAAGGGAGTTGAATAAATTATTTTCAACCAACAACCCAGGTGATTTTATTATTCTGCAAATTTAGAAACACTCTCAT
Organism: Lasiurus cinereus; assembly: GCA_011751065.1. Taxonomy (NCBI): domain Eukaryota; kingdom Metazoa; phylum Chordata; class Mammalia; order Chiroptera; family Vespertilionidae; genus Lasiurus; species Lasiurus cinereus. The sequence goes on along the minus strand of JAAGEH010002430.1, from coordinate 10,516 downwards.
GACTTATCTATTTCTTATCAAAGGACATTTAGGTAGCTTGGATTTTTGACATTACCAACAATGACATAGTATACACTCATACATTTTTCCTAAGTACATGTGCTTTTCTGAGGTTGAAGCTGAGGAAATTGAATTGATGAGTTATGTGATGTGTACATTTTATTAGATACTGATAAATTACCTTTTAATGTGGCTGTAACAAAGTATGGTTCAATCACTGTCTCAATATTCTTCTTCCTCTCTGAGAGAAAAAAAACACCTCATAAACAAAACCTGGTCAGTACTATTGTTGAATTGCATTTTATGAATTATTATTTGCATTGAATATCTTCCCTTTTTAAATAATTTTTTAGGGACATGTCCAATATAAAATAGATCTACTAGTGTCTTTTTAAAAATAAGGTTTGTTTAAAATTGATTTCAGAGAGAAAGAGAAAGAGAGAGGGAGAGAGAGAAATATCAATGGTGAGAGAGAATCATTGATCAGCTGACTCCTGCATACTCTTACTGGGGATTGAGCCTGCAACCGGGATCTGTGCTCTGACTGGGAATTGAACCATAACCTCCTGATTCATGGGTTAGTGCTCAACCACTGAGCCACACTGGCCAGGCTAAATATATTCCTTTTAAGAACCATTTAAAAACTCTTTCTATATCCCCCAAATCTAGTGCAATTCTTTATTTACATATTTTTTAAAATGTATTTTTATTGATTTCAGAGAGAAAGAGATAGAAACATCAATGATGGTAATCATTGATTGGCTGCCTCTCCTATGGAACCTCATGTAATAGTTGTCTAAGAAGTGTTTATTGATCCAATGAAAACACAGCCCTAGATAATTTTGGTGTGAACAGAGGCAACTTCCTTGAACCTTCTTCCCCGTTCATTGCAGCAATCTGGAGTCCCTAAAATGGCCATGGTTGCTCAAACTATCATTACTTCTATGCACAGCTGTGACTGCAAACATTTCTTCTTCCTGTGGCTGGAGGTGTGTGGCCAGAGGACACAGCCTGCCACATTTAGGAGTCTCCTGCCTAAGAGCTGGGTTGTGGAGTAAGAGCAGAGGTTGGACTGGGGAAGTTTGAATATACGCACCTACTTTTCTTCTGACACCACCACCTCATGCTAAAAAGCTCAAAAGCCTTGGATATCAAGTCATTCCACAAAAGTAGTTTTCTGAGTTTGTCAGATATTAGAAACACATATATTCAATTCCATGAAAATACAGAGATTGTTTTTAGCATCAGAAAAGGTCAGCAGATATTTTTCATTACAAGGTAAAGTTGTGTCCCTTGATGAACCAGATAGCATGTCTTTGGTTTTTGCCCTATGTATGAGGTAAATGTTATAATGTGTATTTTGAAAGAGAAAGCACATTCAAAAGAAAAAAGAAAGCCAACCAAGGACCCATCACAACCTGTACCATAGAATGAGGAACAATTGGGTGTAGAAAAGAAGGGAATCTTCATTAGAGCTTACTATGGGTATGGTAAAAGACTAGTGAAACCAGCAGGTGTTTTTTTTTTCTTTTCTTTTTTTTCTGTTTTTTTTTTTTTTTTTAAACCAGCAGTTTTGACTGGACCCTGTGGAGAGGACTGGCAGAGATGGGAAGAGAGGGATGGTGCCTGCTGACTTGGGAAGGCCTTACTCTTTTTAAAAAATACATATTTTTATTGACTTCAGAGAGGAAGAGAGAGAGAGAGAAAGAGAGATACAAACATCAATAATAAGAGAGAATCATTGATTGGTTGCCTCCTGCATGCTGGGGAAGGAGCCTGAAACCCGGGAATTGAACTGTGACCTCCTGGTTCATAAGTCAACACTCAACCACTGAGCCATGCCGGTAGGGCAGAAAAGCCTTACTCTTGACCTTGGTTTAAGGCTTCCCAGGAGGCCTTAATCAGCCACCAGAGTTCTATTCGAGATTTTTCTAGTTTTCCATGATGATTTTTAATTTAAGGTTTTTCTCTATTGTTGAGTCTCTGTTTATAATTCAGTTGGCACTAAATTTTGTCACTTTAATTACTCGGCTCACAAGAAAGGATCATGAGTAGAACTGATGCCTAAGAGAGGTCCTAGCACCAGGCCAAAGCTGAGGCTCCCTCACCCAGCAGTACAAGGAAGATTTATAGAAAAGCAGTGAGAAAATGGGTCATTAGCTAACACCCAGTGGCCTGGGCATGGGGACTCAGGAGAACCTGCTATGAAACTTCGTTTCAGCAAAATGTCCTCAGATATCATATTAAATTAGCATTCATTAGAATCCTACTTGTTTTTTTAAATTTGGTTTTCATTTAAATGTATTCTTATTGTTGCTTAAGTTCTATGTATGTAAGGAGTTAATGCATATATAAATAATAATACGTGTAACATTTAAAAGCATTCTAATAAAAATAATCTAAGTCAACATTGGGTCCCTAAGAGTTTGGTGTTTTATTTTGTTTCTCTTTTGAAAGTGGTTTTAATTCCCATGAGTTGTAAAAATGTGTAACAAACAGGCTTTGAGCTAAAAATATCTGAATTAATTTTTTTTTTTAAAGAAAAAGAGTGAAATAGAGAAGGAAAGGCAGGAAATCTTGTTGAAGATTGAGAAACACTGATCTTAAGTCTCCCTTGTTGCCTGACTGGGGTTGACCTATGAACCAGGCGGTCACAGTTCGATTCCCAGTTAGGGCACATGACCGGGGTTGCAGTCTCGATTCCCAGGAGGCAGCTAATTAATGATTCTCACTCATAATTGATGTTTTTATCTCTCTCTCCCTTCCTCTCTGAAATCAATAAAAATATATTTAAAAAAATAAAGTCTCCATTGTCAGACAACTGGGCATTGGCATAATAAGAACTCTGCTCTCAGGGCAAAAACTCTGGCTGCTGGTCTCCTACAATGGCCAAGTGAGCGGGTGGAAACTCCCATTAGCTGTCCAATAAGGGCAAAGGGCCTTACACATTAAATCTCATTTAATCCTCACAACCACCATTGTTCTGATTTCACAGATGGAAACATATAGGCTCAGAGAGGGGAAGGAAGATAACTGTAGCATGGTCAGTGCTAAAGTGGGATTCCAAATATGCAGAGCTCTAAAAGCCAGTTCCACTCTTTCTTTCACATTTTTGGATTTTGTTTCTATTCTGTATCAAAGTTATCTATGCCCATAGTTTAAGGAATAAAACGGTTCCCACGGGTTTATAGTTCTCTGCCTCCCTGTCCCCCTCTCCCAAGAGGCTGCTTTTTATATTTACCTCCCTGTTTCTATATAACATGCGTATGTTGATGACACCGTGATTTTTCGGTTGTAGGTGCCCACAGGTGACTTTTTTCTGTAGAGGAGGAGGGTTAGCTCTCTGCTTCGCTGCCCCACTCCAGCCACTAAACATACCACTCTTCTCATTCCCCTCAGACTAGGATTTACATTACAATGACTATTCATGGACGAGCCATTTGGATAAACCATGACGTTATATTTTTGAAGGGCCAGAATTTGAATGTGTTAAATTCCTGTATAGACCCACAATCAGCATGTAATAAATATTTTTGTTGCTGAGTCAGAATCCAGTCTGGGATTAACATACATTCCTAAAATAAGAAATCTCAGGCACCATCCCTGCCCTGGGGGAGCAGGCGGTTATTAGGGGAAATAGACACCATTTCCCTGTAGGGAGATAAGCTCTGGAGACGTGAGTGAGCGAGCACCCAGATTTGGAGCACACGAGGTCGGGAAGAAACGGCTGGCTGGGGAAGGGTGGCCAAAAGAAGTGAGCTTTGAAAACTTGACCAGGAATTAGTCACGTGAAGGTGAGATAAAGGAGAGCTTTCCAGGCCAGAGGTTGCAAACTGGCAGCTGGCTTTTGGTCGGCAGGTGTGTTTTGATTTTTCACAATCGAATATACTTGCCAACATTTAATATATTTCTTCATTGATTTCAGAGAGGAAGGGAGAAGGAGAGAGAGATAGAAACAATGATGAGAGAGAATCATTGATGGGCTGCCTCCTACATGCCCCTCACTGGGGATCGAGCCTGCAACCCAGGCATGTGCCCTTGGCCAGAATCAAACCTGGGACCCTTCAGTCCACAGGCTGATGCTCTATCCACTGAGCCAAGCAGGCTAGGGCTACTTGCCAACATTTAGAAATGGTGAGATTTCACATGAATATGAAGATTTCCGAGTTCGCCTGAAGAACTGGAAGATCTGGAGGCCCGGGGCCCACCTCTTTCCTGCCTGACCACAGTTGCTGGACCTGGTTAAGGGCTGCCCCCTCTGAATGGGACAGCTCACTGGTGTCTGGGGAGAGGGTTTGCTTCTCGTCTCTAGCAGAAGAGCTTGAGCAGCAAGGAAACAACATGGTGTTTGTACTGACAGCTGTTTGCTGTTGCTCAGATGTAAAGTTTCTGACATAGAGCTCCGCAAAGAGGCCAAGTGATTAAACATCTCAGTGGGTTTATCATGGCCATTTGATTATATTCAATGACAACAGAATAATCATGAGTCATGGAGATAGTAAGAATGATTTCCTTTTTCTTTTTTATTGGTTTTTCATCTCACACGAAGAGGAGTCTCCTTTACCTTGATTTATTTATGTCCTACATGTAAAATTTATATACTTTAAAACAATGGTCTTTAAGCTTTGCTGCTTTGAAAAATACCGAGGCCCAGGCCAGTTATAGTGAACCCGACATCTGAGTGGTTTTGAAAACCCAGGTGACTATTGGGTAGCTAATTTTGAGAACTAGAGGTCTGGTGTCCGCCTTTTCCTCTCATGTCAGCTCCTGGAAGCACTGGCTCACCTCCAGTGACTTGCAAGTCCATGGCCATGAGGTCCTTCACATGTCAACTTCCAGACTGCGGCAAAGAAGCTCCCGCCTGAGGGCCACGTGTTCTGTCCGTCCGACTGACTCAGGAAAGCTCAGTTCTGAAAGTTGGAGGGGAACCATAGCTTTGCATACTGAAGAGACTGTGCCACTTTTTGAGACCTGAAGCACTTTTACCTGCGGCTTCTGACAATGTCAGTGATGGGTATGCTATAACCATCGTGGATGGCAGAGCGTGGTTTAATGCCCACAGGTTGTAGAAACATGTAATAAATAGGCTCTGACTAAAGATCTCTGAATTTTTTTTTTTTTTTTTTAAAGAGAGTAAAGTAGAGATGGAAAGTCAGGAAAGCAGGAAGGAAGGAAGAGAGGGAGGGGAGCTATCTCCCTCTATTCTACTGACTTGTTTAACATTTTAATTAGGTTTCTTCCTTGAAGATAGCAACTTTGTGAATTTGGCCACAGTGCCGGATGTCTGGGTTCTTTTGGATGACTGACTTCTATACAACTCAGTATGTAGAAGACTTGTTTCGGCATAATCTAAAACAACTTTTTATAAAATTATTTCTGTGAAAAAGAATGGCTGAAAAACATCTCCAACTATTTAAGTTCAATCTATACATTTGATGAAAGCACGGAATTCTTTAGTCCCCAGGAAGAAATATCTGTGAAGATTGTAGCCTCTGCCTGCAAATAGTAATTCATTGTAACAATACTTGTTGGCCAACATACAAATGGATCAGTGACTAAAAATGATGAAGAGTGAAAACTTCCTGAACTTTTTGTTGTTGTTGTTTTGTTATTGTTTTCTCTCTCAAACATTTCATGTCTTGGAACGAAGGTATCTTTCTGTGAGTTTTAAAACTGAAAATGTATAGGTTCGAAATTCAGCAGCTCTAACTTCTCTGCTAAGACAATGTTTGGATGTAATTCGTTTCTGGGGCAGATCACACACTTGTTTGATACTAGAAGAAAATTCCTAAGATAATGTCTTATTTCAGGGAAACAGTCACTGGTTGAAGAACTTTTGGAGTGAATCAGAATGTTGAATTGTCTTCAGTTTTAAAAATGATTTGTTTTAACGTATGTTAGCTGAAGCAAAAAATAATAGAGTAGGAGCTGTATGTCTATCAGAGTGAATGACAGATTGAAATTCTCTAGAAAAATAGATTATTTTCCCTCAGAGAGAGTAAAGTTTTGGTTTTCAAAGTCAATCAGAAAACTAACAATTTGGACAGCAGAGGAATCAGCTTCTCTTTTTAAGACAGTATATTTCTTATGATTTTTATGGAGACTATAATAAGGATCAAGAAAGAAAAGCTTGATATGGACATGTTTTTAGCTAGCAGATTGAAAAGAAATAATGGCATGAAATAATTTTTTTATACTGACAAATTCTCATTTTTTTATATTGTCTGGAGTAAAGTTGATAAATGAAAAAAATCTGTAACATCTCATTTCTTCAATACTTGGTCATGTTTTTTGTGATTAAAACTTTATCATGAAAATATATGCATTTTTATATTTTTTAAAAGATTCAGGTTTATATAGTACTCTTCTAAATACTCAGTATTTATGACATGTAAATTAAATTTAATGATAAAATTTCCTGATATTCAGATGTCAACACAAAATTAAAATGTGATAGTTTATCCAAGCCATGCTGTTTTCAAGATTATGTGGCAAACATACTTGAGATACTTTAAATACTTATATTTAAAGTTTTGATAAGGAAATGGAAAAATCCCTCACACATCTGCCTGCCTTAGTCTTTTTTACTTATATATTTTTTACTACAAAAAGCATAATTGTTCCCATTTGGTCCAATGCAGTGGTCTGCAAACTGTGGCTTGCGAGCCACATGCGGCTCTTTGGCCCCTTGACTGTGGCTCTTCCAAAAATACCATGGCCTGGGCGAGTCTATTTTGAAGAAGTGGCGTTAGAAGAAGTTTAAGTTTAAAAAATTTGGCTCTCAAAAGGAATTTCAATCGTTGTACTGTTGATATTTGGCTCTGTTGACTAATGAGTTTGCTGACCACTGGTCCAATGCATGGGAGAGGGCTCCAGGGAAATTAAAAGAACAGCTAGTCTAGTAGTTTAAGGGAGAGGGAATGTGGAGGGGCCCCTTGACTGCCTTTGGGTACCAAAGGTTCCTAGTTGTGCTTCAGGGTGAACCTTTCAAAGAGATACTCGCCCAACCCAGCCTGGGGCCAGCCAGCCTGGGGAAGTGAATCAGGTGTCGCCCATCTTCTTGATGAGTTTCACCTGCTCACCCAGGAAGTGGTTTTCCAGGAGGGCACGGAACCCAGGGCCTGCAGCTCCACAAGGGCTTGCGTCAGGTTCCTCGCCAAGGCCAGGGTGGCTCCCATGGTGTCATGAGTTTGGCCCACACATCTTGGAAGGCTTCAGCACGTCCTGAAGAGAATTCGGCCACTGGGCTGGTTTTGCATCAGCGCCCTGCCCTCAAGCTTCTCCTCTGCCAACTTGTGGAAGAAGAGGTCCTTGCTCTCCAGTGCCACAGGACACAGTCGAAATAGCAGCCAGAGAGAGGTAGGTGGGGGAGGCCCGCAGATGCAGGTTGGCCAGGGGGTTGACAGCAGCTTCTATCCTGGTGGAATAATTCTGATGAATTTGAGAGCTCATGATTGTTTTTGACCTAAACTCCTTATGAGGTTGGCTTTTCTTGGGCTCTGAGGTGGTTCCGAAGGTAATGCTGAAAAAGAGGTTGAAGGGTGCTCAAAGGTTGGAAGGGGCATCCCTGGGTCTGTTCAATCTAAACACTGTTGAAGCAAGAGGCAGATCCGGGGTCCACCGAGGGCACTGCCTGCCTCATAGTCTTTATTTCCTTTCCATAAAAAGGCATTTATGAGCTGTAGACAAAAATAGGCCAGCATGGGAAGAAAGCTTCAGGTGCAAACAGCTCTCTTTCTCATTCCTCCTCTGGATGTGGACTCTCACCGAGGTGTTCTCTGGAACACCAGCAGACTTTTTTTTTTTTTTTTAATATATTTTATTGATTTTTTTACAGAAAGGAAGGGAGAGGGATAGAGAGTTAGAAACATCGATGAGAGAGAGACATCGATCAGCCACCTCCTGCACGCCTCCTACTGAGGATGTGCCCACAACCAAGGTACATGCCCTTGACCGGAATTGAACCTGGAACCTTTCAGTTCGCAAGCCGATGTTCTATCTGCTGAGCCAGACCGGTTTGGGCCACCAGCAGACTTTTTGTTGTAGCTTTTATAGCATCCTTCTGTAGAGTCTTTGGGGATACTATCTTCTCTTTCATCACTGAGAGAAACATGAATTTCTAATCAGTGACACTGTTACTCATTTTACAAAGTTCTTGTCATGTCAAAACTTAAAGCCATCCTCCCTTGTCTTGCTGGTTAACTCCAGGCTCAGATCAGGTGTCATGGACTCCTTTTCAGTGGAGGCCTCCCTGATCAGCCCTCCCCTGACAAAGTCTGGATTAGTGTCCCCTCTCTAGGCTCCCAGGCACATGTCTAATCAGTGTCACAGTTGGTACTTGCCTATTTCAATTTTTTTTTTTTAAATTGACTTTTTACAGAGAGGAAGGGAGAGGGATAGAGTTAGAAACATTGATGAGAGAGAAACATTGATCAGTTGCCTCCTGCACACCCCCTACTGGTGATGTGCCTGCAACCAAGGTACATGCCTTTGACCAGAATCAAACCTGGGACCCTTCAGTCTGCAGGCTGATGCTCTATCCACTGAGCCAAACTGGTCAGGGCTATTATAATTTTTTAGTAGTGGCCCAGTGCACGAAATTTGTGCACATTAAAAGGGGATTAGGAGAATCCAAGATGGCAGCATAGGTAAACACCTACACTGCTGCCTCATACAACAATTTCAAAACTACAACTAAAAGACAGAACAGACATCATCCAGAACCACAGGAAAGCTGGCTGAGTATAAGTTCTACAGCTAGAAGGAAAGAGAGGGGCTCACAGAGACCCAGAGGAGCTGCAAAAAGCCGAGGTACGGAGACGCACGCGCTGAGATAGCGGGTGCCGGAGTACCTGGCTGGCTTTCTCTGGCGGGAGGAAAACGGAGACTCCCAAAGGCATTGCACCCCTTATCTTACAACACTAAACCCCAGATCCAGCTGAAACTCATATGGGGGGAGTTTGGACTGTGAAGAGGGAGAGGTGCACGGAAATTTAGGGGAGTCGCAGAAGATCAGGTGCGGTCTCGCACACGCACGGTGCTGTGCAGAGGACAGATTGCTGATTGTGCCGCTGGCTTTCGCGAGTGGGCGGGAGACAGACCCTCCTGGCTGCGCCACTTCTGAGTCCACTGGGCCCCTGTTTCGGGCGAAACCCTGGGGACCTAGTCTCGTGTGGTCCTAGTTCGCAGGGGAGCTGGAAAGGCAGCGGTTGGAGGCACTGCGGATGCACGCACAAGGACCACTCCAGCCATTACCCAGTCACTTGAGACTCAGGGGCCGTGGAGGGCGGGGCCGACTGGAAGGCAAGGCGGTCCCTTAAGCCCTGAGACTCCACCCATCCCAAGCTCAATAGAGGCTTCTGTGGCTTTGCGTCTGGTATCATAAAGCTGAATTCAACACAGAAGTTTCCCCGGCATAGTGAAAATGCTGAGACAAGGGAAGGGATCACAAACAAAAGAAATGGAGGAAAAAAAACGATTGGATATAGAGTTCAAAACCACACTTATAAGGTTTTTCAAGAATATGCTAGAAAAGTTGGATAAATTTAGTGAGACCCAAGAGGAGATGGAAAAGGTCCAACTAAAGATGATAAAGGACCAACTAGAAATTAAACATACACTGACTGAAATAAAAAATATTATACAGAGTCCTAACAGCAGACTAGAGAAAGGCAAGAATCAAGTAAAAAATTTGAAATATAAAGAAGCAGACAACATTCAACTGGAAAAGCAAGAAGAGAAAAGAATCCAAAAATGTGAACATAATGTAAGGAGACTCTGGGACAGCTTTAAGCGTACCAACATCAGAATTGTGGGGGTGCCAGAAGAGAGAGAGCAAGATACTGAAAACCTATTTAAAGAAATAATGACTGAAAATTTCCCACATCTGGTAAAAGAAATAGACTTACAAGTCCAGGAAGCACACAGAACCCCATATAAAAGGAATCCAAAGAGGACCACACCAAGACACATCATAATTAAAATACCAAGAGCAAAAGACAAAGAGAGAATATTAAAAGCAGCAAGAGAAAAACAGTTTATTACCTACAAGGGAGCACCCATACGACTATCAGCTGATTTCTCAACAGAAACGATGAAGGCCAGGCGGGAGTGGCAAGAAATATTCAACGTGATGAATAGCAAGAACCTACAACCAAGAATAATCTATCCAGCCAAGCTAACATTCAGAATTGAAGGGCAGATAAAGAGCTTCACAGATAAGAAAAAGCTAAAGGAGTTCATCAACTCCAAACCAGTATTATATGAAATGCTGAAAGGTACTCTTTTAGAAGAGGAAGAAGAAAAAGGTAAAAGACAAAAAATTATGAACAACAAATACATATCTATCAACAAGTGAATCTAAAAATTAAGTGAATTAAAAATTTGATCAACAGAATAAATTGGTGAATATAATAGAATCAGGAGCACAGAAAGGGAGTGGACTGATAATTCTCAGGGGGGAAGGGGTGAGGGGTGTACAGGGAGAGACTGGACAAAAATCATACACCTATGGATG
>JAAGEH010002429.1:0-13348 GCA_011751065.1 Lasiurus cinereus | reverse complement strand
TTGTTGATCTCTTTGCATCGGATGCTTGACAGAGGACAAATTGCAATTTGAGTCTGTATTGAGAATTCCAGCAGGCAGAGGCATCTGATTCAGATAAATTGAGCACACATTTAAAACAAAGTCTTTCTTTCTATACATGGCTGACTTCACTGCTAGCTGTGATGTTCAGCAATAGATCCGGAGGCTGGGAGAGAGGAAGTGCTGACCAGTACAAATGCATTTCAGAGTGTGAAGCAGGATGGTCAGAAAGTCTGTTTAGAACAAGTCTGCCTAGCTTTTAGTGGAGATCCTTACTTTTGTATCAAATATAGTAACTGTAGTATTTAATAAACTAATATACACATTAGTAGGTGCCTCTTCAGGGCTATTATGAAGTTGCATAATTATATTCTGCCACTATTTTCATCTTCTTTAAAATCTAAGCTTTTTAAATACACATACTTATGCATATCTGCTCCTGATTTCAAAACTTCAAACTATAAATTCCATGAAACTAGGAAATGGCATCTTTACAAAAATCTACTAAGTACATCTCATCTAGTTAGTGACTATTTATTGCAGACCAAATATTTGCTTATTTTAAAGCAGCTTGGGAAATTAAAGACAACTAGAAAAACAAATTAGATCTGGAAGCTGGCTTGAGATAAAATTTAATGCTTACTTTAGTTCGAGGTTTTTATTATTTTTTAAGTTAATATTTTTATTGAGATATAATTGACATTTCTAATATATATATATATTATTAAAATTGAGGTATAATTATTTTATTGAGGTATTGTTACAGAAAACCGGAATAATCAAACCATGCTCAGAGAGTTTGGTGTTACATTTATTACGTGCGGGTCCAGAGGAAAATGTTTCTCAAATTCTGAGCCCCAACATGCAGAAATTTTCCCTATTTATATGTTTTTAACCTTCTTTGTCTCCCAAATATGGGATGTTTCCAGTCCCATTGCAAATTCTTAAAGGGCCCCTATGTGCTGAGGCCTTAAGACCTCAACCAAAGGCCTGGCCTGGTGCCAGCACAGATAATTTTGTCCAGGGAAGGTTTAATGGCCTCTCTGAATTGAGAATAGTCTCATTTTTCTTATTATTTAAGCAAGCAAACATTTACAGAAGCCAATAGTAAGGTTAAAATTTCAAACAGCAGTTTTTATATAAGATGGATGCTTCAGTATAATTGACATTTTTGATATATTGCAGATGTACATTTTTTGTTGAGGTGTATTAGTTTCAGGTGTATACCATTATGTTTGATACTTGTGTGTATTGCAGGGCTAATGTATGGTTAACTAGAAATTTGTACCTTTTGACTCCCTTCACACAGTTGGCCCACATCTAACTCCCTGCCTCTGGCAACTACCAATCTATTCTATCTCTGAGCTTGAGTTGTCTGTTTGTTTGTTTGCTTTTAGACTCCACATATAAGTGATGTCATAGGTATTTGTCTTTGTCTTAGCTCAGAGGTTTCTGATAGTTCCAATAACAACAAAAATATGAGAACTGGTTTGGTTTTGCTCTGATTATCAAATAACAGCAGTACCTGAGAAAAGAGACTTACCGGGTTTAGAATTTAAAAAAATGTATCAAGTTGGAATGCAATTAATAATATATATAGTTTTTGTAAGGGTTTTTGATGTTCTTCATGTTTCTTCTATAAGCCTCCAATTAAAAGGAAGTGTGTGAAATTAAAAGTTTACTTAGTGAGGACTTGGCATTGAGGCACCATCAGCTCTAGAAAGATCTCCATCTTCCTTTCCCTAGGTCACAGTGGTCAGCACACCACAGCTCAGGAGTCACATGTGGCTCGTGAGCCGCAGTTTGCCGCTCTGTGGACTAATGAGTTTGCCAACCACTGTCATATACTACCCTTTACCTCTTTGTACACAATATACCACAATTGCCTAATCCTCACAGCTTCCAACTACACGGTAATATTTAGTCTAGTCCAGTGGTCGGCAAACTCATTAGTCAACAGAGCCAAATATTAACAGTACAGAAAAAAATTGAGATCCAATTTTTTTAAACTTAAACTTCTTCTAACGCCACTTCTTCAAAATAGACTTGCCCAAGCTATGGTATTTTGTGGAAGAGCCACACTCAAGGGGCCAAAGAGCCGCATGTGGCACGTGAGCCAGTTTGCCGACTACGGGCCTAGGGCGTTGGAAATTTCCTTCCTCTCACGGACTGAGAGAGGCTGGGGCAGCCCCTGGTCTATGCTAAATAGGCAGGAAGACAATTTGATTTGACTGATTGACTAGCCATTTAGTCTAAATTGAGCATGTGGACAATGGAAGAGTCTTTAATGTGCCTCTGGTATGGGCCTGTGCAAGTGATTGAATAACTGTGATTTGGACGCTATGTAGTCTGAACTAAAGCAAAGCCCCTCCAAAAAAAAAGCTAGACTTACAATGGCTTCTGTACTGTCTCTGCCAACTTTCCTTTATTTCTGTGGGCAGACTGGGGCCCAGGAACATGACTAAATGACCACTGGATTTTTCCAGTGATGTCTTGACAAAACAAAGGATTCTTTTAGTTTGAGAATATTTTCTTTCTGCTACTATTCTAGAAAAGTCTTATGAGCTGATGTGTGTGTGTGTGTGTGTGTGTGTTTGCCCTCTGAGGCTCCTTGGTGCCCTGAGGCTCAGCAAAGGGCCCACCACATAGGATTCATTAGTGTTTGGGGTGAGCCCAAGTGGCTTCAGGGTCATCAGAATGACTGCTTTTCTCTCCCACTGAGGCCCTGCAGCTTGCTTCAAGCATTTTAGTGCATAGTTTCTATTTGGTGTTTCTCAATGTAAAGTTTTGATCTGGGTTTTAAACCTTCTCATCTTGCTTAGTATCTGTAGTTTATTTCTCTGCACAAGGGCTTTTATTTGAACAAATAGAGGCTGAGTGCACGAAATTTGTGCAAAGGGGATGTGTGCCTCAGCCCAGCCTACCCCCTCCAATCTGAGACCTCTTAAGGGATATCTGACTGCCCTTTTAGGACCGATCCCCGTAGGATCAGCAATCGGACATCCCTCTCACAATCCAGGATTGCTGTTTCCCAACTGCTTGCCTGCCTGCCTTCCTGATTGCCCCTAACCACTTCTACCTGCCAGCCTAATCACCCCTTAACTACTCCCCTGCCAGCCTGATTGATGCCTAACTGTTCCTCTGCCAGCCTTATTGCCCCTAATAACCCTCCCCTACTGGCCTGGTCACCCCCTTAACTTCCCTTCTCTGCCGGCTTGTTCACCCCCAACTGCCCTCCCTTACAGGCTGGTCCCTCCCAACTGCCTCCCCTGCTGGCCATCTTGTGGGTGGCCATCTTGTGTCCACATGGGGGCAGCCATCTTGTGTGTTGGAGTGACAGTCAATTTGCACATTATTCTTTTATTAGATAGAATGTCTGTTATTCTTTGGCAGCTTTGTCTTTTGCTCTTTATTATACAACAAGACAGAGAGAATACAGGAAAAGTAAGTGAAAGAGAAAGTGAGCCAGAGTTTTATGACATGATGTCATCCATACCATATTATTACAATTGACAACCAAAAGGTCCGGGCTGCCTGTCACTACGTGAGTTATTTAGCAAAGACAGGGTTGAATCATATATGAAGTGTTTATTCCAATACTGCCAGCAGTATGGGAAAGCAGTAGGTCATCCACAAAAAATCTGCTCTGCACCCCACCATAGTTAGCTGCTTATATTGGGTAGGACCTAGATGACATGGGGGGTAGGTGAAAGGGTATGCCAAATGGGCAGTTTACAGATACTGTGGGCTAGAGATTGTCAAAGGCCTGTGAGTATGCAAAGGGTTGGGGGTCTTCAAAGGGCTGGCCACTCTGGTTTCTGTAACAAAGTTGTTAATCATTCCATGACTGTTGGGCTTTCTCTTTTAGAAGTGAGTCTTAACACTTTTTGTGCCATTGACCCTTTGGCAAGCTGATGAATTCTGTGGATCCCTTCTCATAATAATGTTCTAAATGAATAAAATAAAATATATAAAATTGTAAAGGATACTAATTATGTGGAAATACAAAATAATTTTAAATATAAGGTTTAAGACCATATGAGCATCCTTATTGACTACAGTGAAAACAATAACAAATGGGTCTGATAGCAACCACCATTTCCAAGTGGTAATGAACATAAATAATATTTTGGCATATGGGTAACAGTTAGAATGTGATATGAAAGTATCTGTGCTTTCTATTTATAGCAAAGTCACAGTACTGCTAATACTACTGTGGTTAATGCCTGCATTCAAAGTGGAATACATGCACAGTTTTAGTTAAAGGATAGTGATGATAGGCATGTATTATTTTTCCCTATCTAAGTTCAAAGATTAAAGTTATGAACCACTATTATAGAGCAGCAATAATAACACCTCAACTGTAAGAAAAGGTAAAGATTTGAGACTAACCGAATGTGCATTTTGAGTAATAAATTTACACAGATCTGTCCCATCTTTTGTTTATTCCCTTTTGTGAGTAGTAGTGTGTTTTCAAAAGATAAGGCGAAAGAAGAGACAATCTGATTACAGCTAGAGAAAACCTAGCCCAAGGCCTAAGACAGTTGCCCTTTTCAATTAATGGATTTTTAAGTGTTTAGAGGGTGTGCACACTAAGGCAATGCAACTAGTCATGTTTAGTAACTTTAGCAGGTCATTTAGCTTTTGTTTTTCAAAGGCAATGCAGTATTTGGGTTCTAAACCATGTCCTGTTGGAGACTCCACAAGCTCTCCCCTGTCCTGTTAGATTCTGCCGTCTAGGACATGCTCAGTGCAAGGAATAGCACAGAAGGCGCTCAGTAACTGCTGACATAAATATGTGATTTTGGGGGCAATGTCCTAGTCTGAATGTTTACATCTCACTGAAAACTTATATGTTGGAATTTAATCCCCAAAGTTGATGTTATTAGTAGGTGGGACTTTTGAGAAGTTATTAGGTGAGGTGAGGCCCTCATGAGTGGGATTGGTGCTTTTATAAAAGAGACCCCCACCCTAGGTGTTTTGGTTCAGTGGATAGAGCCTTGGCCTGTGGACTAAATAGCCCAGGTTCAATTCTGGTCAAGGGTGTATGCCTGGGTTGTGAGCTTGATCCCCAGTAGGGGGAGTGCAGGTAGTAACCAATCAATGGTTCTCTCTCATAATTGCTTTTTCTATCTCTCTTTCCCTTTTTCTTCTTTGAAATCAAGAGAGAAAGAGAGAGACAGGGGGAGAGAGAGAGAGAGAGAGAGAGAGACCCCATAGAACTCTCTAATCACTTCCCATGTGAGGATAAAAAGGACTCTGACCTGGAAGAGGATCATCACCTGACCATGCTGCCATCCTCAAACTTCCAGCCTCCAGAACTCTGAGAAATAAATTTCTGTGATTTGATAAGCTATCCAGTCTATAGTATTATGTTATAGCAACCCAAAAAGACTAAGGTAGGCAGTATGAAAATTCTCAAACCCACAGTAATTGTTAGTTCTATACATGATAGGGACTTTAAGCTCCCATTTCCATCCAAACTTGGCAGCAGAATCTGTGTCCTGAGCTGTAATTCATAAGATCCACACTCAAGTTCTGGCTCTGGACTCTAAGTATGAATTTCTTTCATGCTTAGTCTAATCACTTATAAAATATTTATAACAAAAAATACCTGTTGTGCCTTCTAAAAACGTTTGTTTGAAGCATCAGATGAAATAACACACACAAAAGCCATTTATTGGAAATTGTGAAATGCAATGCATATGTAGATAATGTTATTAAAATATGCATACTGAATGTTGTACAACCAAATAAAATTTAATGTGGAAAGAATTTTTATTTATTCAAAAATTTTAAAAGGCACCAGTATTTTTTTAAATGAGAAATCATTTTTATTTTAAACGTTTCATCCAAGAATATTCCTAATAATGGCATACATTTTTATATAATTATGCTTTCAGTATGTTTTATATTAAAAGGATAGAACCATTAGATGTAAGAAAATCTCTGACTCTAAAATTGTATCAAGATGTCAGCATTTCAGTTGAACATCTTATCTAATCTAATGACAAATTTTTATTTGCATATAATTAGCAGAAACACAGATATGACTTTGTAAATAAAATCTAACTACCTAGTAGGAACTTAGGAGATGCTTACTAAGAGTTTAATGCAGCCAGGCTATTGTAGATAAGAGTCTTTAAAGCTAATACATGTCTTAAAACCTCTCAAAAAAATCCCTGAGAAAATTTTTGAAGATAGTGATTGATGAAGGTGATAACACTCTAAGTATAGTAACAGTGATAAAGAGCTGAAAAATCAAATTGATTCCCCTGGAAGGTAGTAACATATTAAGAAATGTCAAGTTGGTAGGGGTTCTTAAAGGAAGCAGGATGTATAATTTTTGAACAGTAGGTTATAACAGCCATGGAAATAGATAATTTTGAAAGTTTATTTGTGGTGGCTGTTCATCAAAACAACTTAAATCACTTTTTCCAAATACTTTTTTCCTCTTCATATCTCAACCACTGGGTATTTACATCCCATAATTTAAAACATTTGGGGACTTTCATTTTGTTTTTAAATGAATTAGTTGATTCTAAATAATTAAAATAATGTTCAGAGGTTTGTTTGCATGTATCAAATGGAAGCAACACCTTTAATTTAGAATAATTAATGAGTAGACTAATCTTAAACAACAGTTGGAGATTTTTTTAGAAGGATATTGTTGGTTTACATTGCTGTGAAAGAAATATGGAGTGTGATTTTGGCTTAAAATAGTGTAATTTTTAAAGCTATTATATGATTCCAGAGCTGAGATAGGAAAACAGAAGATATGCCTGGGGCAACTTGTGTTGCCAGGAAATATAAAAAGTGCTAAAAAACAATAATATAGCATATCCAGGAGGCATAGTAGTTAACCCGAAAGAGCTCCTAAACAACACAATCAGAAAAACTTAAGCAACAAAATATATAGCATAAATAAATGCATAAAATAAATAAAATTTTAGATTATACCCTAAATTTAAATATTTACTAATTTATACTAACATAAATATATAAGTGGATATATACATGAATGTGATTGAAATGACAACTCCTCTTAACAAAAGAATTCTAGTGAATAAATGTGGAAAGAATGAGGGAAATAAGAAAAGCACCATTGGAAAACCAAAGTAAGAATTACTGTAATCATCCACTGGTGTATGCTAAAATTAGTGAGTAAAAGTTTAAACAGAAACTGGATATTTGCATAGTTCCACAGTATCCACCTCCTTAAATGTGTAATTTCAAAGAGAAAAATGATAATGTTACAATGGAGAATCCTGACAGAGACTACATTAACCAAGTGATCAAGGTTAACATCACCAGCCAGCTATCTGATACACCCCAGTATGATGCACAAAGAAAGGCTTATCATCTCTCTGCATCTTCCCCAATAACATATAAACTCATGGATCATGAGAAAGCATTACACAGACCCAAATCATTGGATAGTAATGCAGTAAAGCATTCCTTTTCAAAACTATCAAGTCATAAGAGATATGGAGAGATGAGAAGAGTCAGAGATTGTAGGAGATCAAAGCTCTGTGACAGCTAAATTCAATACAGGTTTCTGGTCTGGATATTGAGAAAGAAAAAAAATGGAGAACTGTAAGTTTTGTACTTTAGGTAATAGTTTGGCACTGGGGTTGATTTCTTAGTTTTGAAAAATAGTCTATGGTTATTATGTAAGATGTTAACATAAGAAGAACCTGGGTAAAGGATATGTGGGAACTGTACTATTCTTGAAACTTTTCTATTAAGTCTAAAATTGTCTCAATGTACAATTTTTAAAAAAGGCTATTATATTAAAACTTACATATACATTAGGGTTATGTCAAACACTTATATAACAGTATGTACCAGGCACTGTTTCAATGCTTTACACATATTAACTCATATAATGTTTACAGCATTACACAGATGTTATTAGCATCACCTCATTAAAGATGAGAAAACTGAAGCAAAGAGAGGAAATTTTTTTTTTCCCTGAGGTTGCACTTCTTGTTAATGGGGAAGGTAGGACTTTAACCCAGAAATATTAATTCTAAAATATGTTCTCTTAACCCCTATGCAATGGTCTCCAAGATAAGTGATTTATCTATGAGATATATTGTTTCCATAATGATATTACCTTTGCTTTAAATACCTTGAGAATTACTTGAGAGTTGGTAACACATCCTTTTGAACCTCCTGAATGTTAGCAAACATTTGACCTTTGAGAATGTGCTTAGCCTTTAAAAATTATTTAGGACCAAGCAAGATAGGTAGTTTGAAATAAACTATAAGATCTAAGGAAAGAAATAGGTGTGGTCATATAGTAATGACTCCTGCAATCTTTTGTCTTAGGATGGATCTTATTTTTTTAAATTTCAAAGAAAAGGTTTTCATTACCTTACTCTATTAAAATACATGACATGTGTACATAGTTTTGATTATTAAACTTTCTATCATGAATATTTTCCTTAGCTATAATTACTCATCTGCATCACTTTTAATATTTAATTCTATGAATATATTAGACTTCATGTAATCAGGTATCTGTATTTAGATATTTGGTTTTACATTTTTAGAAACAATTCTTTTATGAAGATCCGTGTATATGCATTTTACATCATGTTTTTCATTTATTTAATTAGGCATTCACCCATTCTTTTTCTCATTCATTCACTCATTCAAATATATTTATTTATTTGTGCCTTCCAGGTACCAAGTACTGTTCAAAGTGCTAAAGATATAGCAGAAGCCAAAACAAGTTATCCCTGGCCTCTAAGGCTCTTATAATCTTTTGGATAAATTCTTGGAAGTAGAATTGCTAAGTCAGTAATTACATGCATGTTTATATGTTTTGACTGACTGGCCATATTGTTGCCTAAACAATTTGTGGCAGTTTACATGACCATCAGTAATGTTTGACAAAGTCCTCGTTAACTGATTTTTAATTTTTTCTCTGATCTGTAGATTGGATAATTTATATTGATCTATTTAAGTTCACTGAGTCTTCTGCTAGTTCCAGTCTAATATTAATCATATCTAATAAAAATTTTATATCAGACATTGTATTTTTCTGTTTTAAAGTTTATTTTTTTATATTTTCTATTTTTCAGCTGACATGCTTTATTATTATAGTAAGGCTGATCATAGTTTCCGTACAACCTTGAGCACACTGGTAGCTATAACTTTTTAAAATCCTTGTCCACTCATTTCAGCACCTGGGTCACTTAAGAATCAGTCTTCATTAATTGTCTCTTTATTGACTATGAATCATGTTTTTATATTTTTAATGTTTTGGATTAGATAATGGACATTGTGAATGATAGTGTAAAGACTCTGAATGAATTCTTTTATATTCTTCCAAAGGTATACATATCTCCCTCTAAAATCTGCCTGTTTGTGGTTGTTGTTCAGTGACTAAATATTTTGTATATTGTCCAGACCTTATAGTTATCGTTTTGAAATAGTTGTTCAAATAGGAGCCACATGGCCATGATCAGAAACCTAATTCTTTGTAAACTGATTCTTGAAAGAATTTCTCAAGTGTATTTTATTTTGAAGTACTTTCAGTGTCAGAGTATATTTTGAAGACAAACCATTGCTATGCATACAAATTTTTGGAATTTGTTTAAAAATAATTACTTTTTAACTAGGTTATATATATTACATATATATTACATATATATATACAGATAGATATAGATATATAGATATATTATTTCTTTTTATTTTAAACCCAAATAATATATTTGATAATCCAAAATGGTTTCCTTTCTTATGAAATAATTTTTAAAAATTATAAATTTACATTGCTTTTGCAAGGAATTCTCTGCTATATATTTGACAAGCATTCTCAGGAAGAGAGGACTAACTATAAATAGATATTTTAAAAAATAATGCAGAAAAAAAAACAAATAAGAGGGATTACCTACAATTTACAATTTTGTTTTTTAGAGCTTAATTCCTATTTCTAGACAGG
Source organism: Lasiurus cinereus (assembly GCA_011751065.1). NCBI lineage: Eukaryota > Metazoa > Chordata > Mammalia > Chiroptera > Vespertilionidae > Lasiurus > Lasiurus cinereus. Next base: position 3,372 of record JAAGEH010002429.1, on the reverse strand, counting down.
ATTAAACCACCTGTCTTAGCCTTGAAATTTTGTCCTTCTATGCTATTTTAATGAGGCACAATAGAATATAGATGGTTTCAGAATTATGGCGTGCCCTACATCTGTTCATAGTGATCTTCAAGTAAGAAGAATAAATATACCACTTTCTGTGCTATCTTCTCATACATTGTTAACAATGAGTGATGAGAAGTACTGAGTTAGGTTACTTTCCGAAGGACATACATACTTTGGAATGAGTTGAAAATTTTATACCACACATACTCATAGTAGGGAGAGGAAAACAAAAGGAAGTCTCCTACATATGTGCATACATAGAAACCTAGACTCTACATATATACTTATTTTTATCTCAAACTAGAGGCCTGATGCATGAAATTCATGCATGGGTATGGTCCCTAGGCCTGGTCGGCAATCATGGCCTATTGGGGCTTCCAGCTGCTAGCCAGAGCCTCCCTTCCCTGGCTGCCAGCTGCCAGCTGCCGGCTGCTGGCCTTCCTTCATGCCACGCTCCCTAGTGGTCAGCGCACATCATAGCGAATTCCCAGACTCCCTGAGGGGACACTTTGCATATTAGCTTTTTTTATATATAGATGAATTAAAACAGGTGAACATATATATATAATTCACCAATACAATGTTTCAGCTAAACTATAACAGTGTTTATGGATTTTGAATATCTTCCCTGAAGGATCTACCAGATACTAATATTATACTGTGAAATCACATTATATATTTTCTACTTCCCTCAATTTTATTATTTAATGATGTTTTTGTAAACAATTCCCCATACAATTTAGAACAATACTACTCAGATGCAGTACTTTGTTACTTTTCACAAATACATTATATCTATCTCATCTGAAACACTTTAAATAAATGAAATTGAAAGTGTTTTGCTAGATACAGTAGATGATTGAGAAGTGAAAAGAATGGCTAAGTCATTTATTGTCTCTATTAGAATTTAAAGGCAAGTGGAACATGTTAAGACATATTATTGTAAAACATTATAGAGATATTTGCTTTAATGTTATTCAAGACATAAGTATTCTACACCACATAAATGTCCACCAGTAAAGAAGTAACCAGGCAAATTTTTTTTAATATATTTTATTGAGTTTTTACAGAGAGGAAGGGAAAGAGAGATAGAAAGTCAGAAACATCTATGAGAGAGAGACATCGATCAGCCGCCCCTGCACGCCCCACAGTGAGGATGTGCCCGCAAGCAAGGTACATGCCCCTGACCAGAATCGAACCTGGGACCTTTCAGTCCTCAAGCCGACACTCTATCCACTGAGCCAAACCGGTCTCGGCAAGGCAAATTATTATAAACTAGAAGCCTGGTTCATGGATCCATGTACCGGTAGGGTCCCTTGGCCTGGCCTGCAGGGGATCAGGAGATCTTCAGGCTGCTGCAGCCCAGCCTTACCTGCCAGCTCATCGGGCTCCAGCCCGATGTCCGTGTTGAACCCACACAGGAGAGGAGCCGAGCCCAGCCTGGGTGCTGTGCCTCTCCTGCTCATACAGCCCTGCTGAGCCTACCATAGGGGAATGTCGATAGGAGAGGCTCACATCACAGCTGTGCTCACCAGCTGTGAGCCCAGCATCTGGCACCCATCTGTCCACTGAGCAGTGCTCCTGCTGTGGGATCACCAAGGGTCAGCTCCTGCATTGAGCATCTTCCCCCTGGTGGTCAGTGTATGCCATAGCCACTGGCCAGTCATCCAGTTGTCCAGTTATCCAGTTGTCTGGTCACTTAGACTTTTATACATATATAAGATCATGGTACATCCATAGACTGTTTTGCAGCCTTTATAAATAATGGTCACGTGGACCTGGAAGGTCATGGCAACATGTTTATTGTATTCATCTAAGTGCAGCATATAAAATGGTAAAAACAATATGATTATAGTTATGTAAAAGAAGGAAATTTATGAAAAGAATATGAATAAATACTTCAAAATAAGTACTTCAAAATCGTAAGATTATATACATTAGGCAAGAGAAACCATGAGTAATTTTTGTCTACTTGTCAAATGTACTGCGGGAAATTAAATGCAATTATACATGTTAAGGTTAAAAATTAAAAATGCAAATAAAATTGTATCTTTAAGCCTAGAAATGCTCTAATGTGTATTCTACATTTTTATTCGTCTTGTCAATTTTACCAATGATTATTTTACCTTTTTTATGAAGAAAGAGAATATTAAACAGGGGAACATCCAAGCATCTGTCTGGTTCTCAGAATTTTTATAGCTCTTAAATTATAAACTGAGCCTATGTGTGTGTGTGTGTGTGTGTGTGTGTGTGTGTGTGTGTGTGTGTATGCCTAAGTGACTATCGCAACCTAACAGATGACTGAATAGGCTGTGTGGGGCGACCAGGCTGGCAGGGTTGTTAGTGAGGGGCGACCAAATGACCTAGCCGCAGGCTTCGTACGTAGGATGACCAGGCTGGTGAGTGCAGCTGTGGCGTGAGCCAGCAGTCAGACATCCCCCGAGGGGTCCCGGATTGGAGAGGGAGTAGGCTGGACTGAGGGGATCCCCCCACCGTGCACAACTTTCATGCACTGACTCTCTAGTTCTGTATATTAGGCAAAATGTGTTAAAAGCAAAAATAAGTTTAATAATGCTTTTTACCAATAAAGTTGAAAATATGATGAGTGTAAAAATCAAAATGACTGATGAAATTCTTCAATTATATAAATATCGCCTACAGAGGAAATTCCTGGCAACAGAGTAACCTTATAAATCCACTGGAAGTACAATACGTTCATAACCAGAGACCACTAAAACCAGTAGAAATAGTCATCAATCCACGTGCTTTCCAATCATCACACCACAATTCCTCTCAGTCCATAAAATAGGCTAACTAGGAAAGTTTCGTCACCAGAATCATCTTGAGGTGTTCAGCTTCCAGCATATAAGTCAAAATTGGAAGTCAAATTTCATCATTGAAATTTTTTTAAAATTTTTATTTATTGATTTTAGAGAGAAAGCGGAAGAGAGAGACATTCATTGGTTGATTCTTACATGTTCCCTGATGCGGATTGAAACCCCAGCCTTGGCTGCCATTATTTTTAAGGCATAGTTTATTTATCTCATCTGAAACAAAGTGCATTTCTTTATAATTCTGGAACACTGTTTCTTTTGAAAACTAAGTGACTTGATGAAGGACAGCAGATAATCAGAAATAGCATCTGACAGAAAACACAAGTCTCTCAACTCCTGCTCAGTGCTCTATCCCATACCTTATGTTGCTACTTAGGATCATTTTAATTCTAATTTCCCATGGTTTGTTTTATTTATTTATTTTATTATTATTATTTAAATAAATCTTTATTGTTTAGTTTATTACAGATGTTCCTCTTTTTCC
>JAAGEH010002428.1:0-34103 GCA_011751065.1 Lasiurus cinereus | reverse complement strand
TAGCTAATACTATTGACTATATGTCATAAATATAATAAAGTAATTTTAATAACATTAAAATTACTTTATTATATATATGACATATAGTCAATAGTATTAGCTATTAATGAAACAGTATTAACTTACTGTTTCATTACTACCTTCAAAGTATGGCAGTTTTAATTTTAATATTGCTTCATTTGATGAGAATATCAAGAGGCCAGAATGTCTATTATGTGTTTTTAAAACTTTCTATTAAAAGAGTCACAACCAGACACTAAAGAGCTAAGCATTTGCATGAAGACTGGATTTTAATCATAGCCCTTCTACTTTCTCCAAGTATGGTCTTGGGCAAATTACTTATCAGTTCTAATTCTTTATTCTCTTTTATGTAAAATGCAGATTAGCACACTTATCTCAGAGGCCTTTGTAAAAATAATTGAGATGATGTGTATAAGGCACTCAGCCTGCTGCCAGACTCTATTAGCCACACTGAATATTTAAATATTCAGATAATACAGCTAGAGTTCCTCTTTCCTCTGTTCTCTTTTTCCTCTCCTCCTTCTGCATCATATTCTTCTTCTTACCTCCTTTCTATACCAGGGTCTACATTGGCTAGGAAGCAGGGTGGCTACTGAAATTATGTGATGAAGGCAGTGGCTTCCCCCTTAACTGCATCATTGCTTTTCCTGTAATAATTGCTTCAATTATTACTAGGTAGCTGGCACCATCATATCTAATAAAAGAGAAACATGCAAATTAACCATACCTCCACTATGCCTGCAAGCCATGCCCACTGCAAGCCAGTCTGGAGTGAGTATGCAAATTAAACAAACCAAGATGGTGGCTAATTTTGCATATCTGGGTGCAGAGAGAATACTGAAGACAGTGTGGAAGGAAGCCAAGCACTGCAAAAGGGAGGGAAGCTGCAGAGAAGCAAGCAAGAGGGGTGGCGGAGAAGGGAGGGAAGCAGGTGGGGCAGCAGATATAGGAGAGAGGCAAGTGGGGCAGCGGAGACCACCACAGGAAGCCCTATTCTTGCAGGAATCTTCCTGCAATGGGCCTCTAGTAAAGTTATAAAATTGGAAGCATACTTTTTTTTGCCAAAAGGATAGCTTTAAACTGATTGGCATAGCCCTATGAGCAGTGCATGCATGGGTGTTTTTGAAGGTAGCATGGAGGACGTTTTGTTGGATTTCAAGCACTGGAACTGGTCAAAGGGAATTTATATCATCTATACATTATTCCTTTAGAAAACCTTCTTAGAAATTATCTTATTTAATTCCTTTCAATCAAAATTATATGCAGAAAGTTCACCTATAGAATAGAATTTTCAAAGCCCTCTTTTCAATTGACACTTTAGCTTGCCTCTGCAGAGCACACTTTAGAAACTTTTTGATATAGGAGAGATATTATTTTCCTTGTGTTTCAGAGAATGGGCCAGCAGAGCAGGAAAGGATGCAGTGGAAAAGGCCCTACATGAATCTCTGTTAGACTCCAAAAAGTAAACTAGGAGCTGTGTCAACCTGCCTTGCATCCATGTGGGAGAGCCTACAAGGGTTCATGCGGACACTAAGTGGGGGTCAAGTGCAATTGGTACATCCTGTTGTTGGCAAGAACCCAGCAGAGCAGATGTTCTTTTGTTCAAGGATGAGCACACAGGAAAAAATCAACATGAGGTCTATAAAAATTCTGAACCATAAGGCACAGGAGAGTATTACTCTGAAAAAAAAAAGAATTAAGGAAAAGCTTACTTCTGAAAAACATTTTTGAAGCAAACAAGAAATTGGTATATTGTAATCAAAGTAAGATGTAACAAAATATGGCCACTGCTTACATACTACTATCACTGCTACTAGTAGTAGTAATAAGAGCTAACATTTGTATAGTCTTTACTATGTGCCAGGTACTTCACATAAAGCACTTTGTATGTATATGAACATGTCATTAGTCTAGAGCTGGCTCATTTTTCACGGACAGAAAACATGTAATTAGGGCCCAGATAGACAGGACATTGCCAGGCCCCACAAGACCCCACTGTCACCTGTATCTGTTGAAACTGAGTTACACCTCCACCCTCACCAAGAACAACCACTATTATGTAACAGTATAGATTAGTTTCACCTGTTTATGCTTGGCTATTGTCTTTGTATGTTTTTTGCCATTTTTCTCTTATATGTTTTATGGATTTGTGTGAACCCTTCATACATACTGAATCCAAGTGTTTTTGTTTGACATATGTATTGTGGCTATTGTTCAATAATGTATGGGCTGCCTTTTCATTCTCTTACTAGCTACTTTTGGTGAACTCATTTCTAAATCTTAGTATACTTGTTTTAACTTTTTCTTTTTGTCTTTTGTTTACACTGTGTGTGTGTGTGTGTGTGTGTGTGTGTGTGTATAAGAAATCCTTAATATTTGACTTTGGATGGTAAACATAGATTACAATATACAGGTGATGTGTATAGACTTGCAACCTATATGATTTTATTAACCAACTAGAGGCCCAATGCACGACAATTTATGCAAGAATGGTCCTTCCTTACCCTGACTGTAGGCACTGCCTTTGCATGGGCTGGAGCCACCTTTTCACTCTGGCCTGGCACTCTGGCCTAGAGCTCCCTTCCCACATTCCCATGCTGCCCAGAGGCCTGGAGCAGCTGGGGCAGTGCAGAACGCCTGCGTTGTTACCATAGTGATGATGCAAGCATCTCACCCCACCTCCAGCTGCTCAGAGCCTGCATATGGACATTAACCCACTATCTTTGTTAGATTAATTTGCATAATCACTCCTGATTGGCTGGTGGACGTCATGAAGGTACAATCAATTTGCATCTTACTCTTTTACTAGTGTTCATTTCACCATAATATATTTAACTAAAAAAAAAAAGGAATATAATAAGTGACTTGATAATACATGCATAAATCTGTTTCTGGATTCTCAGTTTTATTTCTTTGGTCAGTTTGTCTATGCATTGTTTTAACTCCAATTATTCTCAGATAGTAAGTAACTTAATCCATGCAAAAACACAATAAATAGGTACTATTCACACCCTCAAATTATCTCTGTGGAAACTGGGGCATTTAGATGTTGTTACTTTACAAAAGTGATCAGTCAAATGCAATTATATAGGCTCTGTTAAAAAAAAAAGAACAAGCTGAGATATGAGTTGAAATGGAAAGAAAGTATATTTAGGAAATGATTTAAAGGAATAAAAATAAAACAGCAAAAGTAATTTACTATGGGATTAACAGGGCAGAAATGTTCTCTCAACTGTTCACGAATCTCTATTATTTTTATATCTTGAGGTGCACTTTAATTCCATCATTTGAAATCACAATTCTTCCTCAAGTATCATTTGCATGGAAAAATGCAAATGATTCATACCATCGACATCCACACAGAAGTCAAATAAGATACATCTCAAAAGACAATTATAGATATTAGCAAGATAAAATGTAATGGATTTAGAATAGTGGCTGAAGCCAGATGTCTTTTCTTCAAGAGTTGATGGGAAGTGAAGAAATGGAAATATTTAAAAATATCTGGCTACGAAAAGCATTGAGGGATAATTTAGCATTTAGATGGAGAGGCAGTTTTGAAAAGAGTACATTATTTTATTATTTTGTGTTGTTTTGTTCCTAAATTCTTGGAGGAAAAAGGCATTAATGAAGAAAAAGATGAAACTATAGGGGATATGTTTGTCTGCAAATTATACCTGGATACTTTATGTTCTTGTGTAATCTGGGCAATATAGAAATAAATTAAGCCATAGGTCACTTAAATTTTCTACATTTAAAAAAGACAAACTTTAATGAGAAAAAGAAAACCGAAATTAGTTTCTAAATTATTCACAAGTATCACAGGAGATGAAAACTGCTTAGTAGTTTCTACTGGAGAGATAATGCATCATGATCAATAAATAAATGCTAACCTTACCTTAAGAGCAAATATAGGAATGTATTATTAAAGAGGAATAAAATCGGTTGGTTTCATTATTCCTACAAATTTAATGGTATGTATATGGTTTAGAAACCATACTTAAATTTTAATATGGCCCATTCTAATTGAACCAAAGATGAATTAAAAAGAAATTTTATATGTATTTGCTCTTCAGAGGCTTTATTAGCTTTAATCAAGGACATTTCTTTCATTTTGCATATTGAAAACTCTAGTCCTGCTTTGGATCCACAAAATCTTGGGCTTTCTGAAGTTTCCTCTGAAAAGAACATCCTTCTAGGGAATAGCTATTTAAATCCAGCAGATCTGATGTTAGAGAGAAGATATTCTACAACTCTACTATTTATTTTAAAATGATCAATTTTAATTTTGAAATATTATGTTCATGAGACCATACTTAATACATACTTAAGTATTTGCTGTTGAAGACTAAGTAGGTAAACTTAGTTTCCTATCTTGTTTATCATGTTTTACTTTTTCAGAAATAAATAAATAATTGCAAGTATTAGCCAAGCCTTATCCCCATCCTTTTTTTCTGCCTCTTAGAAATAACCACTCTCCTGAAATTTGAAGGTTGTATGTATTATTCTCACATATGGTGGGAGGGGAAAACCACCACCTTTGGCCCATAATTACACATTCATATAACCATATTTTTTATTGTTTTGCATTATATTTGAATAGTTGCATACCATACACAAACTTTTGAAAACAGTTTTCTCCTATTCTGTAATTTTTAGCTTTATTTAATAAAATAAAGCTAAAAAACACAGAATAATGCAGATTTAGTTATCTATAAAATAAATTCCATTATTTGAATGAAATGTATCAATTTCCTTAATTAATCAGTTTCCACTTTTCCATTATAGTGAATATTAAACAGTGATCCACCTTCACCAGGTAACCTTATTCTCAGATAGTAAAGTATCTCCAGGATAGAAAGTAAAACAGGAAATTAATTCTCAATGAGGCTATAACAATTTATACTTTCACCAGGAATGAGTAAACTGTTCTGTTTGACCCACACCCTTGAAACAAGTTAGTGCTATCAGATGCAGATATGATAGTTTTTAAGTGCCAAAGTGAAATCCAATTGTTGGTTTGCATCTGATTACTAATGTAGCTAAGCATCTTTTCACAGTTTTGTGGACAGTTTTTTTTTTTTTTTTAGTGAATTTCATTTAATGGGTTTTCCATTTTCTATTTTCTAAATGTCATTATACACAACCTATTATTTTACAACTCTTTTCTATTTGTCTATTGTATCCCTCATAAATATAGAAGACAAGAATATTTGAGTAACTCCTATATGCAATGAATAGTACCAAGTGGCAAGAGGGAGAAATCTAAGCAATTCCTGGCTGAATGAAGTTCTGTATTTAAAACTTTCTGGGCCTGGTGATGATTTGAATGGGTGAATATATTGTGATAGGAAAATGAATTTTCTGTTTCTGTTCTAAATTTTTCACTGTTACCTGAATTTTTCCATATCATTAAATAGTTCTCATTAACAGAGTTTTAAGCAATCTCAGAGTTTTCTTTAAAAAGTATTTAAAAAATGTATTGTTAAACTAATTTCCAGGTAATCAATTTGAGTGGAATGCTATCTAATAAAAGAGAAACATGAAAAATGACTGTACCTCTGCTAGACCCACAAGCCAATCAGGAGCTATTATGCAAATTAACCCAAACAAGATGGTGGTTAATTTGCATATCCATGGAGAGCTAAGACTGAAGGCAGCATAGAAGGAAGCCAAGCATTGCAGAAGGGAGGGAAGCTGCGGAGAAGCAAGCAAGCAAGCATGGCGGTGGAGAAGGGAGGGAAGCAGGTGGGGTGGCAGAGATAGGAGAGAAGCAGGCTGGGCAGTGGAGACTGCCGCAGGAAGCCCTATCCTTGCAGGAATCTTCCTCAATGGGCCTCTATTAATTTATAAGCTGAACACTGTTATAATATCCAATATATTTGGAAATTCTTTAGCCTTATTTCCTTAAAGATCTTTAATCTGTGGGTAGGGCCCCTTTTCTCACATCCTTTCTCATTCATTGGTCTGTGGATAGTTATTTCTTATGTCTTATTATCACCCAAGTTTAACCTAACACTTTAATTAAACACTTTACTTCCCCTGATTAAAAAGCTATTTCTCTGGCCATCTTAAAATAGGTTTCACCATCTCCTTTATCAACTAATTTAAAAATTATGGGGAAAAAATCTTAGCTACCCACCTCTTTCTCATCTTCTGAATTCAGTTTTACCACATCTGGAATCTACTACATGTTTGCACTCATTACATTCTTTCCATGGCTTTCCGGAGATTGCTGTAATAATCTTCAATATGTACCATTCCTCTGTAGTCTTATTCTTTAATGCTTCCTGTTATCATGACCACTTATTATTTTTAAATATTTTGTTTGATCATTTAAATATAATGCTTTAAAAATTAATGTTTTCCAACTCTCTGCTAGATGAACTCAAATTTTGTCATAAGTACTTCAATGAGCTTTAAAACCAGATTGTTATTTTAACCTTTTGCCAGATCCATTATTCTAATACAGAAAGTATCTGCTTCAAGTAAGCCTGTTGATTCTCAATACACCCCCACCCCTTTATTTGCTATGAACCTGTTTATGCTATTTTCTTTCCCAGCTTCTTCAACTGTACATATATTATACTACAATTATTGTAAATCCTCTTTAGATGCTACTTGTTTTATGATGTTTTACTGGAGTCCAAGGGTAAATTGTTTACCCCCTTTCATATTTATGGCACTTCTTGTAAAGGCATACATTCTTCTCTAATATTTCTACATTTTCTGTTCTTTATTTTTCTAAAGTGAAGCATAACCTGTAAACATTGGGATGCATTGTTATGGTCTGAATTATTTGTGTATTCCCAAGAGTCATCTGTTAAAACCTAAGCTTCAGGATGTTTGTATTAGGGAGTGATTAGGTCATGAAGGTGGATTCCTTATAAATTTTTTTTTTGTCCTTATAAAAGTGGCCTGCTGAAGTTTCCGAAATCCTTAAAACACATGAGAATACAATACAGATTTGACCCTGCAGAGGGCATCACCCCACCAGCTGACACCTTGATATAAAATATCTAGCCTCTAGATCTATGAAAAATGATTTTCTGTTGTTAATAGGCTACCCAATCTTTGATATTTTATTACAGCAGCCAAGATATGTTCAAAAAACAAAATTAGCAATAAAACAAAGAACAATACATGTAGAACAAGTCGGTATACCCCTAGACAGTACAATTATTTTTTTAATTACTTAAAATCAATAGTATAACTCACTCTGTTAACAAAATGAAAGAGAGAAATCATACAATAATCTCATTAGTTATAAAAAAGGCATTTGGAAAAATTTAACATGCATTAAGATAAAACTTTCAAAAAGAAGAAAGAAAAAATTTCTGTGTCTTAGTAAAGTGCAGCTATGAAAAAATGAGATAATATCATATGTAGTAATGAAAATTGAATGCATTTTTTGAGAATCTGGAACAAGGCTAGGATTTCTGCTTTCATCATTCTATTCAGTATTTTACTGACTTCCCATGCAGAATAACAAGAAAAGTAAAAAAAGTGATTGACATTATGAAAGGAAATGAAAAGAAAAAAATATATTTATCCTTAGACAATATTCTTGTGCATTAAAAATATTAAGTAAATTAGTAAAACATGACTAGAATCAAGTTAATTTTGCAATATTGCAGTTAAAATTCAATATACAAAAATGCATTGAATTTCTAGTACTATCAATGAGAAAATAAAAAATTGTAAAGAAAAAAGCAAGACTATTTACAATAATACCATCATATCAAAAATGTACAATTAAATGTAATAAAATACTTCCAAGATCTTTATATTGAATTATTCAGCTTATGTGTTTTTAAAAACAGGCAAAATGTATCTGTTTTCCCTTTGTGAAATGCCTTGTTTAAAAACTATGTCAACATACTTTTATAATATTTAATTAAAAATAAATAAATTCTGTCAAGAAATAATTTAGATCTTTGCTAGGCAATTCTAGAATAGATGTACTCCTAAATATAGTCTACTATATTTAAATCTACCTCATCTCTACCTAAATCTACTCTATACATAAATGAAATCCATTTTCATTTGCTAAATAAATAACTAAATTAAACAATCTTAAAATGCATTTTCACAATTATAATTATTAGTGTCATGAAATATCTACTTTAGATAGCTAGAATCTCTCCAGTAATTAAACAGCATGATATTATTTATTATCAGTGTGGACTCAACCATTAAAAGCTACAATTCTAAATTCACATTCTAACAGAATTAGTTTTTATGTTTCTCATTTTCATTATATTAAAATTATATTCAAAAGAATAACCAACCAACCATTATAAACTGCATGTTGATTATAGTAGTCTACTTTAAGTCCCTGGTGTATAGTCTAATTGTATTTTGTGACTATATAATTAATTAACACACAAAACATGTTTTTGTAATTTCTTTATGATAGATACATATTGCAGAACTTGAGACAAAATTATATATTTTACTTCAAATGATTGTTTAATATCTCTCTCTGGCTTTAATAACTTGAGTTCAGAGGTCAAAGGCAATACAAATCAATCTTTTCAGACAATTGCTATTATTGACAATGTTTTATATGTTCTTGTGCATCAAGTTTCACAGTGTATATACCTGTTATTCAAACAGCTTTACTATCTGCCCTCATTATGGTGCCAACATCTTACACATATCCTGATTCTGCCATTACCAGCAGCGCTTGTATATCTCTTCCAAAGTCATGAATTAGACAGCCCTAACCAATCACAATGCCCCATACTTCCAGTTCACTTAGGTAAAGAGATCCATAATCACCACTCTACCTTTAAAACCACCCTGGCTGAACCTGATGTAGGATAGTGGAGGCTGAATGGCCTGAGAATTAGCATGCAGCGATGTACAGTAGCACAGAATAGCCCCAGTGAGGTGAGGAGGGCATTTTATGAGAAAGCAGTTTAGTACAGGGGGTTGAAGCCTAGGCAGGGTGAGGAGGGACCACATGCGGGGTGGTGGTATTTAGGGTCACCGAAAGCAGGGTGATACCAAAAAGTGTCAATGGGATGAGGACAGCATACATACAGGTTGTGGCAATAATATAATGTGTATACTGGAGCCAAGCAATATAACACCTTAATATTCATTCTATTTTTCTCCATTTTTATATTTGCATCTCCTTTCATATTTGTTTCTCCTTCAAGCAGTAACAAACTTGCCTCCCAGTTTCCTCAACGTGTGTACATATTTCATCAGTGTCCTAGTATGAAGTTAACCTCCTTTAGTCAGTGGGAATAAGGGAGTTTATAGAAGATGGAGAAAATGGGTAAAGTGAGAATAGCTATTGAGGTGATATGTCGTAGCTATTGGCACTAACTCATAGTTTCACAGTGTAGAATTTATAGCTCAAATACCATTGTCTTTATCCTGACATAATCCAGAGGAACCATCAGGATAGGTGAAATAAACACTGGAAAATATTACTATATTTTGATATACAGGGGTAGAGAATGTAGGCACAAGATTTATAGTAAGATAGAGCAGTGTGTTGAAGCTACAAATGCGTGAGGAGAACATGCATACTGAGAGTGCAGAGGCCTTGTGGAAAAATGGAACTAAGAAGACCTTTTATTATAATACTAGAGGTCTAGTGCACAAAATTCATGTACTGGAGGAGGTTCCCTCAGCCCAGCCTGCACCCTCTCCAATCCAGAACCCCTTGGGGGATGTCCAACTGCCAGTTTCAGCCCGATCCTGGCAGTTAGACATCCCTCTCACAATCCTAGACCACTGATTCCTAATTACTCATCTGCCTCCCTGCCTGCTTGCCCCTAACTCTCGCTCACCCCCACCAGCCTGATTGGCCCTCACTGCCTCTGCATGCAGGCCTGATCGCCCCTAAATGCCCCCCACTGCCAACAAGGTCACTCCCAACTTCCCTCTCCCTGCTGGCCTGGTTGCTCCTAACTGCCCACCCTCACCAGCCTGGTCACCCTTTATTGTCCCCCCTGCCAGCCTGGTCACCCCAACTGTCCCCCAACTTGCCAGCCAGGTGGCTCCCACAGCCTGCTTGTTCAGTCATTTGGTCAACCCTCACTAACCCCCCCCTGCCAGCCTGGTTGTAAACAGCTATCTTATGAGGATGTGATGGTCAATTTGCATATTACCTCTTTCTTATATAGGATTGAGCAATCTTACCAAGTACCAAGATGACTTTTAACAACTTTATTAAAAGGTAATGCACAAACTATATACTTCTCATTTTAAAGTGTGTAAGTCAGTGGGTCTCAAGTATATTCACAGAGATGTGTAACCATTACGTCTATTTCCAGAATATTTTCTTCACCCCCAAACAGAAGCCCCTATTTAATAGCAGTCATCCATTTCTGCTATCTCCTCAGGACCAGTCCTAGGCTACCGCTCATCTATTTTGTCACTGTGTTGTCAAAATTGCCTTGGTTATTGGCAATTCAGATTAAAACAGGAATCCCTATTTTGGGGTGTGATGAAGGAAACTTTAGTGCAAACAGCTCAATTGTAGTACAGCTTGCCTGTGGAAACAGCACTGCTGTAGAGCAGCTCACTAGTGTCATTGCACCATTGTTAGGTTGCCCCGGGGCCAGGAGATCCTGGGGCCAGGCTGCTCTTTAGCCAGGCAGTTCTGCTCCATGATGGTTCCCTCTGCTCCACTCTGGTGAGACTCTGAGTGTTTCAGCTCCAGCCAGGGAAACAGAGTCTTCAATCTTTTGTTTTGGAAAGTATGCTTTCTGAACCAGAGGGGAGATAGCTTATACAGACAGAAGTCCCCAGCCCTGGTCTCTAATTGGTTCATTCTCATGCAAATGAGGACTCAGAATCTTCACAGTTTGGTCCAAAGGCACTGTCCTGATTGGTCAGAATAGAGTTGCACTAATTGGTCAGAGCTGCTAGCTCTGATTGGAAGGGGAAAACCTTAATCCTATTGGTTGAAATAGGATTCCAGAAGACCTTCATAAGGACTGGTTCAGATGGCAGAAACAGTGCAGGCAGTTCAACACCAAAGCAAACAGTTTAACTCAGAGGCAGGTAGGTGAGGACAGAGACAGACAGTTTAACAGAAAGGCTTCTTTGTGAAGAGCAGACTCCTGGGTGGAAATGTCTGCTAGTCTCTGATTTTTTATTTACCCATTTGAGCCCAGTTAGCCACCAGGAACCCTTATTTTGTCTTTAGGGTGCACAGTGTATGTGACTATAGTGGACATGTCAAAGGATACAGAATCCTGCTTTGAGGGACTCCCACTGACTACATTTTGGAAAATGTAAGCATCAAGAAATTCGTGCAATAGGCCTTCATTCCCTTAGCTTGCAGCACTAGTTTGTCTCCAGCACCCAAGACCCAGGCCTTCGCTCCAGCCAGAGACTACCATCTTCGTCTTCGCTGCAGACTCCGGCTAGAGTTGGCCAACTTCATCTTTGCTGCTTCACTGCAGACTCCAAAATTCGTGTCCTTTAGCCCAGCCTACTCCCTCTCCAATCTGGGAACCCTTGAGGGATGTCCGACTGACCCTTTAGGCGTGATCTTACCTGGACAGGCCTAAAGGGTCAGTCGAACATCCCTCTCACAATCCAGAACTGCTGGCTCCCAACTGCTCACCTGTCTGTCTTCCTGATTGCCAATAACCACCTATGCCTGCCAGCCTGATCACCTTTTCACCATTCCCCTGACAGCCTTATTGATGCCTAACTGCTCCCCTGACAGCCTGGTCACCCTTAAGTGCCCTCCCTTGCAGGCCTGGGTCTCCCCCAACAGCCTTCCCTTGCAGGCCTGGGTCTCCCCCAACAGCCCTTCCTTGCAGGCCCGGTAACTCCGAACATCCCTCCTCTGCAAGCATGGTCACCACCAACTGCCCTCCCTTGCAGGCCTGGTCCTTGCCAACTGCCCTCCCCTGCTGGCCATCTTGGGGTGGCCATCTTGTATCCACATTGGGGCAGGATCTTTCAGCCCACATGGGGGTAGTCATCTTGTGTGTTGGAGTGATGGTCAATCTGCATATAACTCTTTTATTAGATAAGATAAAGGCCTGGTACATGGGTGGGGGCCAGCTGGTTTGCCCTGTAGGGTGTCCCAGATTAGAGTGGGTGTTCCCTTTGGGCAAGGGGTGGCCTGGGTGAGTGGCTTGTGATGGTATGCAGGTCAGCCACGCCCCTGGCTACCAAAGCAGAGGACCTGGTATATAGGATTTATTCATCTACTAAAATTGAAACTTTGTAGCTTGGAGCAGAGCCAAGCCTTCTGCTCCCATAGCCATTGGAACTTTGTTGCCTTAAGCAGAGGCCTGGACTAGCTAGGGTGTGCGGAAAGCTTGGCTTCCTCCATTGCCAGGGGCAACCCAATCCTCCCTCCTGCTCTCTCTGTGACTATATCCATCTTGGTTGGGTTAATTTGCATACAGGCTCTGATTGGCTGGTGGGCATGGCTGTTGAGAGTGGTGGAGGTATGGTCAATTTGCATATTACTCCTTTATTAGATAGGATTATACCCTGTGCACCTTTCCCAATCATAAAAATTTATATTTTTAGTAATATTCATTTTTAATCAATGGTATTAAAAGCAACATCACTGATTCTTAGTAAATAAAATATTGCAAGTAATTTTTGATAACTTTCATTTTGAAAAAGATTTATCTACTGTTACAACTTTTACTAGTCTTAGAGTATTTTATAGGCTGTTACAGCATGGGAATATTTTTTTGATAAATTATTTAGAAATATGATTTTAATACACCTAGAGTTGATAATTCTCAAGAAATATTTATTCTAAAATATTTAACTCCATTCAGATTAGTTTTGTGCAAAGTATGGATTTAATTTCATATGTAAATTTATACAATAACATTTTAATGTTTCCTCTGACATTTCCTGTAACTTGTAGAGGTCATATGAGAAACCAGAATTGGCTTTGTCATTTAAACATAATTCAAAATTTCTGTTTATATATTCTATCAGTATTTATTTAATAACAAAAATTAATTTAAAGTTATTTTCTCTATAAATTATTAATTCATCTCAAACTTCATATGAAAATGGTTTTCTTTTCTATTGAATGTAATGATTTTTAAATCAAATTTCTATTTATAAGTCTATAGTTACTTGCTTTGCCAAGTTGAGGAAATTTTCAAATATAAAGATTATAAACTCTTAAGAATTCTAATAACTCATTCTCATGCTTATTGCTATATCAATGTTTACACCCTTGTTTTGTATAATTTACTGGAAAAGTTTTCTGCCTCAATTTTTTTACATTATCTGTAAAAATGACTATTTTTGTTATAATACATGGAATTTTCTCTAATAATGTTTATATTTTTCTAATTACAGAAATAATTTATTTTCTTGGAAAACTTGGAGCACACATAAAATAGTACAAAGAAGAGGAGGCATTTTCAGAATTTTACCAGCTATACTTACCACTAACATTGACAGTAAAAGCTATTTTTAAAATTTATATTATAGTTGACATTATAACCTGTGCATGTTTCCACATCATAAATATTATCTGAAAGCATGTTTTCAATAGCTGAACAATTTACCCTTAAATGGATTTGCTTCACTTATAGGGATTTCATTTTTATTCCTTATACCACTTTGTGTCATGTGGGAAAAGACAGATGGTCTGACTCAATGCTGTGGTATCACTTCAACCATTTCTTTAACATTCTACGAAAGGCCTGGTACACGGAATTTTAATATTCATCAGAGGAAGATTAGCCTCAGCCTGGCTTGCACCTTCTCACAATCCAGGACTCCTGGGGGGATATTGACTGCCAGTTTAGGCCCAACCCTGCAGGGATTCTTGTGGGATCAGGCCTAACCTGGCAGTCGGATATCCCTCTCGCAATCTGGTACCACTGGCTCCTAACCACTTACCTGCCTGCTTACCTGACGAGCCCTAATCACTTTCCTGCCTGCCTGATCACCCCTAACTGCTCTCCTGCCTGCCTGATCGCCTCTAACTGCCTCTGTCTTGGCCACTGTGGCTTAGTCCAGAAGGACATCCAGAATGACATCTGGATGGTTGTTCGGCTGTCTGGTCTAATTAGCATATTACACTTTTATTATTATAGATTGCCTCTGTTTTTTAAATATATTTTATTGATTTTTCACAGAGAGGAAGGGAAAGGGATAGAGAGTTAGAAACATCAGTGAGAGAGAGACATTGATCAGCCACCTCTTGCATGCCCCCTACTAAGGATGTGCCCACAACCAAGATACCTGCCTTTGACCAGAATTGAACCTGGGACCCTTCAGTCTGCAGGCCAATGCTCTATCCACTGAGCAAAACCAGTTTCTGCAATTGTCTCTAATTTTTTCTCTCAGTGATTATAGTAGGCAGAATTCTAAGTTGTCCCCAAGAATTCTACCCTATTGTATACATACTCTGTATCAGCATCACTCCTTGAGTATGGATAGTGCCAATGAAAATGATGAAATAGCATTAATTAACTCTCAATTCATCAGAGGAAGCTTACCCTATTTGGGCCTGAACTAATCCAATACACCCTTTAATAAAGAGCAAAGCATGCTCTCCTATGAGTCTGGAAGACAAAGCAAACTGCCATATTTTGAGAGGAGAAGGCACATGTTGAGAAACTCAAGGTGGCCTTTAGTTGCTAAGAGTAGTTCTCAGCCGATAGCTAGACAGAATAAAGGACTTTAATTTTACAACCACAGAGAATGAATTCTGTTGACAACCAGTGAGTTTAAGAGAGGGCCTCAGCCACTATCTTAACTTCAGGCTGTAAGACACTGAGCAGATAACTCAGCTAACCTCATTGAAATGCATGACTCATAAAATGGTAGGTTAATAACTGTTTGTTGTTTTAAGTCAAGATTGTGACCATTTGTTATGTAACCGTATAGAAAGGAATACAGTTTCTATTAAGTTTCTATTAGTAGGTTTGATAGAAGTTCAGATGGGTTATAGTTTCCTAAAACATATCCTGTTCTGAACCATGCTGCCAAATTTTGTGTGGTCACGTGTACATTTTATTAACTATATTGTCACAATATAAATATACTTTTTTCTTTCTCTAAAGACAATGATCATAATATTCTCACTACAATTAGAGAAAATTCTTTACTTTTACTCTTTAATACTCATTTTCCCTAAAGTGTACTTCCCAACTGAATGTTAAATCTATTTTTTTTACTCTTGATAAAATATAAAATGTCAAGGAATATCCAGCTGTAACATAAATAATCAAATTTATTTATGGTAAAAAATTAAGAAAGCTAGGAAATATAAAAAGGTCATGCTAAAAAAGTATTTCTATAAATATTGGTTTCGTCTTGTTCCACTGATTTGTCTAACTTCTTGTTCACCTGGATTATGATGCCTGATTATGTAGCTTTCCAAGATATCCTCATTTTAATGACCCTTCTAAAGAAATACTCTTCTTCTATAGGTTTAACTGTTAGTTTTTTGGCATATATATATTCTAATTAGTTCCAGTCAAGAGCTTCTTGTAATCATAAAGTATGAACAATTGGGGAAGGTGGAGAGAGTTTTGTTGTTTTTTCCATATTTTAGTTGATACCCACTTATATTCATAACTTCTAAAATAAATTCTAAATAAACACATTATTTACTCTTTATCTATTTTGGAGTTGTTTATTATTCGACCTAATGATCCCTTTCCTTCCAAAAAATTGACAATTGTAAAATTCCAGAGATTTGAGTGATTGATATTTCCCATGTTCTCATTTCTATTATTCTTTAGGTGACCTGCATTTCAAATTATTTTAATCTCCTAGAATCACTTTTCTTACTATGTTTCTCACATGAACATATTTTCTTTTAGCTTTAGGTTCCAGATTCCATGTGTGTGTGTGTGTGTGTGTGTGTGTGTGTGTACGCCAACACAAATGTTTTATCTAGTCTCAACCAATAAACAAAATCTGTATCTTTCATTATTAATTTGGTTGTTCTTTTCCACCTTGGTTTTGGGCTATTATATGTGCTTTGTCTCCAAAACTAATATCTAGAAAAACTGTTATTTATAGAAACTCATTTACTTCTACTAGTTTCTTCTGACAGGATAGGAATTTAAATATTATTTGTGATCTTACACAATTATAAAATTATTTTGTTTTCATTTTATTAATATAGTTAGAATTGTAGTATGTAGACTTTTCCCAATGACTTCTTCCATTTAGCTATAGACATTAAAGATTCTTTATTTTTTAATATATTTATTGATTTTTTTACAGAGAGAAAAGGAGAGGAGTAGAGAGTTGGAAACATCGATGATAGAGAAACATTGATCAGCTACTTCCTGCATACCTCTTTCTGGGAATGTGCCTGCAACCATTGTAAGTGTAACAATTGTAACATTCCCTTGACCGGAATCAAACCTGGGACTCTTCAGTCCACAGGCCCACAATCTATCCACTGAGCCAAACTGATCAGGACCACATTAAAGATTCTTTATGTTGTGTTTTTTTTTTTTATAGATTGAGAGGTCATTTATTTTTAGTGCTAAATATTTCATTGTCTAGATGTACCATTATTCATTAATCCATTTACAGTTTATCCATCTCTTCACAAGGGCTGTATTATTTGCATCCCCACCAGAAATGAATGAGAGCACCATTTGTTCCACATCATCAGAATTTGGCACTGTCAGTGTTTAGAATTAGAATTGTGGCCATTCTAATAGGTGTGTAGTGGCATCTCAGTGTTTGAATTTGCATTTCCCTAATGTTCCATAACGTGGAAGAACTTTTCACATGCTTATTTGCTATCTGTATATCTTCGTTAGTGAGGTGTCTGTTATGGTGTCTGTTATTTTTAAGTGTGTGTGTGTGTGTCTGTGTGTGTGTGTACCTATTGTTGAGATTTAGGATTCTGTATCTATTCAATAATAGTCTGTTATCATATGTGTCTCTTTTTTTGCCTCGAAAAGTTCCTTTATTTTACTATTACATACAGAAAAACATATGCAGACATATACATAGAGCAACTAAATGCTAAATATATTCTATTTCAAGATTAGTAGGAAATATTAAAACAGAACTGCCAACTTGATGTCATTTAAAAATCTAATAGACAATGTTTATTCTTCTGTTACTGGCCAACATGAAGCAATTCATCTACAAAGACCTATGCATATTATCCTCAAGCAAATCCTTACTACACCTACTTTACAATTTCTCCATTAGTACCATTCAAGTGGAAAGTGGAAACCCAAATCTTCTTTTATCTGTAACACTGCTCTGGTCTTCAAAGTGGTTTTATTTATTTATTTTTCCCCATTACTTCATTTATTGGCTATATTGTTAAGAGGAGTTAATTCTTATCACAGGTAATTACAATAATTACAATATTGTAAGAATTACATGAGGCAGTTATGCAACCTTT
The DNA here is from genome assembly GCA_011751065.1 of Lasiurus cinereus. Lineage (NCBI taxonomy): Eukaryota > Metazoa > Chordata > Mammalia > Chiroptera > Vespertilionidae > Lasiurus > Lasiurus cinereus. The sequence continues at coordinate 16,720 of JAAGEH010002428.1, read as the reverse complement.
GAGCATATAACTCATTGCCTTATTAATTGTTCCTGTAGCTCTGGCTTTTTATTTTCTTGTTAATGACATAGCATGGCCATTTAGCCTGACATACATTTTTATTTCTATTTATTTATTTATTTATTTATTTATTTATTTATTTATTTATTTTTATTTTTTTTCCCTATTGCCCTCCACACCCCCCAGTACATGCCCATGCCCTCATCTGTCTCCCGCGCATTGCCCTGTATCCACTGGCTATTCCTACACACACATGCATACAAGTCCTTCAGTTGATCTCCTACAGGCCCCTCCCCCGCAACCTCCCCTGCCTTCCCACTGTAGCAGGACAGTCTGCTCATTACTTCTTTGCCTCTGCATCTGCTTCCCCCACACCCCCTGATTCTTGTCTTTAAAAACATCTTGCCCCTGTAGGCTAGAAATAAACCCACAAGAGCAAAAGAAAAATGTTTGAGTCCCACTTTCAATGTCCGATAGCTTTGAATTCCAGTTTCAATGTCAAACAGTTCCTTATCTGTACATGTCATCAATGGTATCTGGATAGTGGGCAAATGGTAGCAATGCTGGTCCAACCCTTTCTGGTTTGGTCCTGGGCATCCTGCAGCGATGCTCAGCTGCTAACTGCTCGCATGGCAAGGCATCGTCAGCGTCTTCCATCTGTGGACTGTTTCTCCTCTTGTCTTTGTGGTTGGCGCAGACTTGTAAGTTCCTCTCTGTTGCAGGAGTCCACTTGGTCTTGGAGTTGTTTTCTGAAAGTATATAAACATGTTCTTGACCAATGTGTCTTTTGAAAATATTTTCTCTCAGCCTATGGTTTGTCTTATCATTCTCTTGACAGTATCTTTTGCAGAGTAAACACTTTAATTTTAAAGAAATCCAGTTTATCAACTTTGGTATTTCATCTAAAATCATGTTTAAACGTAAGTTCTATATTTTTTTGAAAGGGAAAACTGTGGCGTCCATAAGGTCAGTGGTTGCCAGGGTGTGGGGGATTGAGTTAGGAAGGGAGGGATGAATAGGCAGAGAGCAGAGTATTTTAAGACAGTGAAACTATTCTGTTTAATTTTAAAATGGTAAATATATGTCATTATATATTTGTCCAAATCCACAGAATGTATACTAATACCAGGAATAAAGTCTAATGCAAGCTATGGGCTCTGGGCGTTAATAATGTGCCAATGTAAGTGTAACAATTGTAACATATATACCATCTGGCAGGAGATGCTGATAATGGGAGAGGCTATGCATATATGGGATCAGGAGGTATATGGAAAATCTCTTACCTTCTGCTCAACTTTCCTGTGAAGCTAAAACTGCTCTAAAAATATAGCTTATTAAAATTATAAAATTATTTGCCACTGAAAACTTTGTACTTTAAATAAATATTAGACATTATTAATAAAACCTTTCCTGATTTATATATATATATGACATTTTATTTTGTTATTAATTTTTGTTTTTATCATATTTATGAGACATTTTAAACATATTCTTCCTATAATATATTAATATATTAACCATATGTTAGTAATTAAATTCTTATCTTAATGTTATGCTATAAGATAATTTTTTACTAATTGTCCACAGTGATCATTGCTTGAGAGACAGTCTTAGCATAATAATTAATTTTAATATCAAATTAAATCACTCTACACTTCTCAAAAAAGTTTTTAGGTGTGATTACACAATACTTCACATGGCACAGAAGTGAATACAATTATTTATACATACACATAGAAAAAGAAGAAATGTATGTAAATTTTAAAAAATAGTGGAATTAAATATTTGTGGTCTAGTTAATGGCTCTCAATGTCAATTTCCTGGTTTTGATATTTTATGACAGTAATATATTACCATTGGGGGAATATGGGTGAAGGGTACAAGAGTATCTTTATACTATATTTGCAAATTTCTGTTAATCTATAATTACAAATGAAAAGTTAAATAAATAGTTTAGATAACACATTCTTAATGATTGTTATTATTACAACCCATTAATCTACCTACCTCCATAAATGAAAAAAATAAAACAAAAACTCTAATTTAAACAAAAAATATTTATTACAGTTTTATGCAATGTAACCACAAATGTTAAATATACGTATATGGGTATAATTTTTCAAAGCCAGAAAAACTGACCTTATTTTTATACAGAGAGATTTTGAGTTGAAAAGAATTGCAAAAGCAAATTAGTATTTACAAACATCTCATTAATACCAAATAAGCCTTTAATTAAATATAATCCTAGTAAATCAGTCTACAACCTAATCAATTGACAGGAATACACTGGAAATTTACTGTTTCTTTTCTGTTTACTTAGTAGAAACAGTGCTTTAATTAACAGACAAGATGTGCCTTATCAATGTTTAAGTGGAATATTAATACTTTACTACCTAAAGACATCTTCTAGATTCTTAGGTTATTGAAGATCTACCTGATGGTTGAACATTAATGAGTCATCTTTTTCCCTAATGTCCAAGTTTCTCCCTAGTTAGAAGTCTGTTCTCAAGGAGACACATTTATTCTTTCGAGTCATCAGTGTGCCATTTAGTGCATCATTAGTTTAATAGAGGAAGTTTGCTCTAGTGCACTAAATGCAATCCCAACGGACAAAATTTGTTTAACCTAACAAATGTAATGATAGTATGGAATCTAGAGAAAAAAATGCTGGTTCCAGAAATAAGTTTGCCAAAATCTGTGTTATAACTTGCATTGGTATAAAACCATTTAGATCCTCCACAGAAACCAATTTACTTATAGGTTGTTGGTCTTGGAAGAGATTAGTGATCTAATATGGAATAAAAACTTGATGTGGGAAAGTGAGTTAGAAAACAATTCTCCAGGGACCCTATAGCATAGAGCTATAGCAAGTATTCTTTCAATATTATCATCTAATAAGAAATGCAAAGTATCTGTTCAGTAGTGTATACTTGGAGTGATATTGGTTTTAACATCTAGATATTCTTCATCATCATTTTAAAGATTAATTTGCGTCTTCCCTCATGATTTTATGTTCCATGTTCTTTTATAATTTATAAATATTTTAATTAACATTCTTTAACTATTAGAATTTGATCTTTTCATTCAACAAATGCTCATTGAACATTTATTGTTTTCTGAATGCATTATTTTCTGAACAGATACAGGATGAATAGAATATAGCTGCTTCCCTTAAATAAACTGTTTAAAGACAATTATATTTAAGTATGAGTGTTTATTATATGGTAGTCACAATGCTAAAATATTTATTATTATTATTATTATTATTATTATTATTATTACCCTTACTGGAAGCTCAGTGCATAAAATTTGTGCACAGAAGAGGTGACCCTCCACCCAGCCTGCAAGCTCTCCAATCTGGGACCCTTCAAGAGATGTCCAACTGCCCATTTAGGCCTTATCCAAGGTAGTATTGGACCTAAACGGCAGTCAGACATCCCTCTCACAATCCGGGACTGCTGGCTTCCAACTGCTCACCTGCCTGCTTTCCTGATTGCCCCTAACTGCCTCTGCCTGCCAGCCTGATCACCCCCTAACCACTCCTCTAACAGCCTGATTGATGGCTAACTACTCCCCTGCCAGCCCCTTTGCCTTTAACTTCCCTTCCCTTAAAGTCTGGTCACCCCTAACTGCCCTCCTTTGCAGGCTTGGAACCCCCATAACTGCCCTTCCCTGCAGGCTTGGTCACCCCCAACTTCCCTCCCCTGCTGGCTTGATCCCTTCCCAACTGCCCTTCCCTGCTGGCCATCTTGTGACAACCACATGGGGCCAGCCATCTTGTGTGTTGGAGTGACAATCAATTTGCATATTACTCTTTTATTAGAGAGGATTAATACCTACCATATCTCTATGCTGCATCTGTTGAGGCCTATCAGATTATAGCAGGAACAAAGCTCTAAATAAAGTTAGGTTTGTTGATGCTCACAACATCAAGGAGATGGCTCCCTTTGTAAAACCATGAAGTATCTCAATGAGAAGGTGCTTAACATAGCTGATTTTAGAGTTCATTCTTGTGTAAGGTGACTTTAGGAAAGAATCAAAGAATTGAGGGTTACTCTGGATTGGTAATTGTCAAAAATCAGAGGTAATTTCAGGATTAGGTATGTTAAAGTACCTTGTTGAGAAAGCTGGATAACACAAGATGGCTAAAGTTCCAATTGGTCAAGAAACAGAAGAACTTCAGTTATCCAGGAAAGGTATCTATATATCAGACAAAACTAGGAAACATATACATACCATAAATTAGCATATATAAAACATTCATTTATCTTTTTAAAGAAACATGAAATTACAATGATCACAGCTCATATTCAGACCTGGTTTCTAATATTGCCTTTTAAAAGAAGAAACTAGTAGTAATTCTAAAACTAGGAAAGGAGACATTTAAAAGGAGCCTGGAGCATTTTGTGCTAGCAGAATATGCAAGGGTGAAACAAACAAGCAAACAAATAAACAGTGTCATGTCTAAAGGACATTGGGCCAAAATGAAATAGCTGCTGTTGGCTTGAGGAGGAACAATTTTAGCAAACAAGTAAATAGATATAAATGATGTTATTGGCTTATAACCCAAAGAATAAAATGACTGCCTATGAATCCATGATATATGATATATAGGTGAAGGCAGCAAGAGAGAAGTCATTATATATATACTAGAGTTCTAGTGTACAGAATCATGCACTGGTGGGGCTCCTCTGCATGCCCTGAAGGGATCAGGCCAAAATCTACAGTCCAACACTGCCTGTGACTCCTGCCTGCTGCTCCTGTTCATCCTGGCCCAGCTGAGCCTGCTGTAGGCTCATGCCCAGTCAGTCCCAAATGGGAAAAGGGTCATACTGCTGTAGCGGCACCCACGATCTATGAGCACATCGGTCAGGTGAGTGCCGCTCTTGTTGTAGGAGTGCACTGACCATCAGGGGCAGCTCCTGCATTAAACACCTGCCCCTGGTGGTCAATGCACATCATGGCAACTGGTCAACAGGTCAACAGGTCATTTGGTCACTTAGACTTTTATATATATATATATAGATATAATAATTTATTCCAGAGAAGAAGGGAGAGAGAAACATCAGTGATGAGAGAGAATCATTGATTGGCTGCCTCCTGCATGACCCCCCCTGCCCCAAGGGATTGAACCTGAAACTCAGGTATGTATCCTGACCGGGGATCAAACCCTGTCTTCCTGGTTCACAGGATGACACTCATCATGGAGCCACACTGGCTGGTCGAGAAACAGTACTTTTATTTCTTTAAGAAGGGAGCAGATTTTATTTAGGCTGTTAACTAAACCAGAAATACAGAACAGAAGTAGGATGCAATTTTTCTGTGGTACCACAACATGAAATAGAAGCCCAGGGACTTGCAGGGGATAACAAGATTAGGCATGAAATAGCCGGTATCTTTAAATACTTATGATATTCAGGTGACATAGGCACATAGAAAGATCATTATAATACATTGTCTGATTTGACAAGGCTAGATAAGGAATATTATGAGAAAATGGAGGAAAAGTACATTACCTACCATGTTGGGGAAGTGCTGGAATGTATTAAAGAAAGGCTCGGGGTGAATGCCCTCAGAAAGAGGGTACTCTGCACACAGGTCCAGGCCTGCAACAACAGGGTCTGTGTAGGGAGAACTCTGAGCCACTTTGAGCAGCAGGGCTGTGAAGTGAAATAATGAGAGCAGCAGTGGATGATGCTGGAGAGACAGGCAGTTTTGATCAGTGAGGATGCCCTTCATCACCCAATTTGAATAAATTCTCTCTATTCAGTATTGTATTATCTTATAAAACTGATTCATAATTTATTTCAAATCAAAACATAACTGATTTTTACTTTATTTCTTGATGTCTGATATCTTCAGTGGAGAAAGTAAGGAGTTTGTTTATAATATGATTACCTGATCTTATGTCTCAATTTTTAAAAAATCATCTCCACCACCTTTCACTATATATGTCAAGAATAAAAGGATTAAATAACTATTGACTTCTTGAAATGAACTTGAAAATAGTTAAAAAAAAAACAAGTAAGTCTGCTCCCCCAAACTTATTTTATATTATTAAACTAATACAATTTATGTGAAAGGACTGCTTCCCGAAAATCATTTGTCAGTAATGTGCTTAATAATCTGGAAGCCTGTGAAAATCTGACACAACTGAGTGCCAAATATGGCAACTTTTCAATGTGTAAAATATACTGGAATATTATATGTGTCAATTGACTGCTTTGCTGAAAAAGATTGAAAACGAAGTGATACGGAATATATAAAAGGGAGTGTTTATATCACTATTACATATTTCATGTTTTCTAAGGAGTGGAGAAATGTGAAAAAAATTATTTTTTAAGAACTCATAGTAATAAATATGCATGAGCATTTTTCCAATTATTGTGGAAATTGCTTTTTGTAATTTATTTCAGATTTTGTATTAAGGTATTATAATTACCAGATTGCATGTGAGTAAGCTCAATCTACATAGATGTTTTCCCATGTCAGTTTGGAAATAGAAAATAAGCACACTGAGTGAATATATCAGTATAGTCTCTGTTAAAATGCAATATGCATTTTTTTAGTGTAAATAGAATGAGTATTTCCAAAAATACAAAACTCATTCATCATTTCTTTTGCAGATCAGAATTCAATTTGTACTGTAGTTCTCTCTTTTCTCTTGTGGGGCTCCTTCAAGAAAAAGAAAAAAAGCAAATTAGGTTATAGTCTAAAAGGAGATTCCTTAGAATGATCTGGCAAAAGACCCGATGTTGCAAATTGCATTATGGCTTTTGGAAAGGCTGACTCTAGGAAGTAGTAAGTCATGAGGGACCAAGAATATTGCTCTCTTTTCTCGCTCTTAATCTTGTTCTCCCTGCCCTTCACTATCTGCACTGTCCATATTCTTCTTTGGTATAAGATTTCTTTCTCTCCCTCCCTTTTATCTGCTTTGTCCTTCTGCTTCAGCTGACTGCCGTTTTCTGGACATGGCTCAGACTTCCTTCTACATGACTTTAGAGGTCACAGACCAGCTAGAGACTGACTAGAAACCTTAGGTTTTAGTTTCAAATTATAGGGAGACACTCCATTCAGCATATTTAATCAGGCTATTTGGGTTTGGAAGGGAGGTGGTTCCTTTAAAAAATTTGATTATAGGCCCTTGAGGAGGAAGTGTGGGATAAAGTAGAAAATGATTGAGGAGAAATACTTGTCATTTCTGGTAAAATATATATATATATTTCTTGGGATTCTGCATAAAGAGGATTTTTATTCTTGTTGGAGCTGAAAATACATATATTTTTTCCTCTAGAATTTTCTAATTATAAATTTTACAAGCCAGATCAAGGTGCATCTGACCTCCCAATAGATGAGTTTCTGCATGATCATATCAGGAATTCTATTGGCCCTCACCTAATTGTAGAGAAACATTGAAGCATTTAGAATACTATAGGCCTGCGGGTGAATACTGACTTTAATTTCCTAGTGTTTGAATGTCGACAATGTTGCTTACCTTCTCTGTGCCTAAGCTTTCTAGTTTATAAAATGAGAAAAAAAAATAATCCTATCTTATAGGTTTCAAGCTCATAATGCTTGAAAGAGTTAGGTCCATAATCATTGTGTCAACACATTGAAACAGGCATGAAAAAGACGACTTAGGTCTTCTTATTATGTGAAATGATTAAACCTTCAAATATTTATTGGTTGAGCCACAATTAGCCATTGTTCTATTCACCATTTTTTTTTTTCATTCTATTAGTGTGGAAGGGAATCCTGCCTTAGAAGTATGGGGATGGCCAAAACATGAGAGCCAACTCTGAATAGATGAGATCAACATCAGTTTATTAGTCACAGAATCACGGCCTGAGGGAAGGGACACCAATGCCATGCAGGGCTACAGGGGCTTGTACTGGAGAACAGAGTGAATAACCAGGGCTGAGGGAGGCAGGCTTTGTGGTGTCAGGAGGGCGAGATGTCATCCTGGCCCCAGGAGTGCATGATTGACTCATCTGAATAATGTGTGGGCTAACAGAGTACTGAAGCCTGCTACTCGGGGATAAGTGGGAACTACCTTAGGTCCATTTGAAGAGGAGGATTGTTTGGCTGGAGGACTTTACCCGCAGGAGCAGAGTGGAGAGGGGAACTTGAGGTGACAGCATGAAAGCAGCGTATAATATTGAACCTTATCTTCAGGCCATTGACCACAGTCACATATTCAGTTCATTGCAACTGATAGACAAATGGATGAAGGCGATATTTAGTGGTGGCTTGACTGTGGCACACATACAACGGGCTTTGAAGGTTTTATCAACAAAGACATCAAGGTATCTTTTGATGAAGAAGTCATTGACAGTGATTACAGTAGATCCTCGTTTAGTATTTGGGGCCACTGACTTACAGAGTCTAGCAGTCTATTTAGAAAGTTTAGTAAGTAACAAAGATCAGTTACATAAACCTAGTTTAAACATTAAATAAAAAGGAAACTTTTCTCAGGTATAAACAAAAATAGTATTATTATTTTTTTTTTAAGAAATATTACACTTGTACCATTTTTACATTCTGGATAATATCAGGATTCAAATCATAGTATTTCTTCTATCATCCCATTAAAAATGCCTTTAACTTTTAATTATTTAATAATTTTAGTAAGCTATTTGGGGTTCCCCCATTACATTATTTTAGGATTTCCTCTTTGCAATCTCTCCCTTATTTTTTCAGTTTCTAGTTAAATTCCTAAACATTTTAGGTAAGTTATCTCTATCTTTACTTTTACAACTGTTTGTATGTACTTCTGATACCCTGCATGTTATCTAACCTAGAAACCCTTTCCAATAATTGAAAGTTTCCCTGTCTCATTAAATTAGTATTCTTCTCACTAATTCTTACTGCTGAAACAGTGACTTGTACTTCCTCTCTGTGACTCATTGCTTGGTTCCAAGCAACACTCAAACCAACAAATCAGTCCCAGACATATTATTATCATTCCAGGCCTTATGTCTTCATCTTCATTTTCTGACTACTTTTTCCCACCATTTTCTTTATACCTAGCGTGAAAAGACTATTAAGTAGATCAGCTGAATTATTGTAGTTTCATCTTGATCCAGTGACCATAAGGCAAGACAGGAAGGAGAAAACAATACCATGCATCTGATTTACTCTTATTGGTTTTACCTAGTGAATTCTTGAAAAAGTACTTTCATTTTTATTGCTAAAGAGAGATGACTTGGTGATTAGAAAGACATAACTAAGCCAAAAAGTATTCAGGTATATGACTTCTCATACCTCTCCAAGAAGTATAATAAATCCCTTTTAATACTTGAGAACTCATTCCTTCAAATGAGAATACTGATTTTGAAATTACACGAAAATAGAAAAGAGAAATTCAGGTCACCACTAATGTTGTGTGGGCAATCCTACCTGTTATTAGTTTAAATATATGATTAAAATAAAAGTATTTTGGCCTCAAAAATCAAACTTTAGGAGACATTTTTAAATTTCAGAATGTTCAAATGAGCTATAGGGATATATTATTTTTTTCTGAAATTACCCCCAAAGATTGAAAAAAAAAAGAATATATATATTGTTTTAAATTCCTAAGATATTATATACAATGAGAGGGTGAGTCTATCAGCCTGATGTATGCTTTTTCACAGTCTGGGATCTCTCAGGGATGACCACCTATTGGCTTAAGGGATTGAGCTTAAGCTGGCAGTCAGACATCCTGCTGGCAGTCCAGGAGCCCTTTGAGGATCTCCAACTGAAGACTTAGGCGCACATCCCCAAGGACATCCTTAGTACTGCCAAGAAGGTGGGAGAGGCTCCCACCACTGCTATTGCACTCAGAGCCATCAGTCTGGATTGTTTTTGAGCAGATCTCCTCCTGTGGAAGGAAGTGCACAGACCACCAGGGGGTAACTCCTGCATGGCGTGTTTGTCCACTGGTGGTCAGTGTGTGTCATAGTGACCGGTCATTCATGTTCGTTCTGCCATTAGGGTCAATTTGCATATTACCTTTTTATTATATAAGACTAGAGGCCCAGAGCATGAAATTCATGCATGGTGGCAGGGGCGGGAGGGGGTCATCCCTCAGCCCAGATTGCATCCTCTCCAATCTGGGACTCCTTGAGGGATGTCTGACTTCCTGTTTAGGCCCAATCCTACTGGGCCTAAATGTGAAGTCGGACATCCCTCTTACAAGCTAGGACTGCTGGCTCCCAATTGCTCACCTGCCTGCCTTCCTGATTGCCCTTAACTGCTTCTAACTGCCAGCCTGATCACCCCCAAAGTACTCCCCTGCCAGCCTGATTGATGCTTAACTGCCATCCCCTGTGAGCCAGGTCACCTCTAAATGCCCTCCCCTGCAGGCTTGGTCACCCCTAACTGCCCTCCTGTGCAGGCCTGGTCTCTCCCAACTGCTATCCCCTGCTAGCTTGATCATTCATAACTGCCCTCTCCTGCTGTCCTGATGCCTCCCAACTTCCCTCCTCTGCTGGCCATCTTGTGGTGGCCATTTTGTGTCCACATGGGGGCAGCCATCTTTGACCACATGAAAGCAGAAATCTTGTGTGTTGGAATGATGGCCAATTTGCATATCACTCTTTTGTTAGATAGGATAATTTACAGGCAGTCCTTGGGTTAGCTTGGACTCTATGTACATTGTTTCATGGTTTCCTCGCCATATCTCATTTATGTATTAAAAAAAACAGTTTTGTCATTTTGATCTATGTATATATGTGCTTTTTTTTTTATTATTTATTTACCACAAGTAAAGATCAGAAATTTTTCTCTTTCTTCTAATTTTTTTTTTTACTGTTTTACTTCATTACTGCTATAAATGTGCTCCTTGAGTGACATAGGTGCTTATGTAGGTAGATTCTAACTTACAGTGAAAATCGTGTTACATTGTGCCATAGGAATGGATCTCCGATGTATCATGAGGACCTATAGTATAGATTTTGGGTTGCATTTGTGAGGCCATAAGTAATTTTAATGTTTACTAACAAATGCAAGTAAACTAGTAAACAGTGGTTGTACAAGTTTTTGTCAGACTTATATTTTCATTTTCTTTATTTTTTTTATATTTTATTGACTTTTTACAGAGAGGAAGGGAGAAAGATAGAGAGTAAGAAACATTGATGAGAGAGAAACATCGATCAGCCACTTCCTGCACACCCCGTACTGGGGATGTGCCCACAACCATGGTACGTGCCCCTAACCAGAATCGAACCTGGGACCCCTCAGTCCAAAGGCTAATGCTCTATCCACTGAGCCAAACCCGTCTCGGCTATTTTCATTTCCTTAATGGTATCTTCTGAAAAGCAGAAATTTTAAATTTAAATTTTATTTTATAATTTAACATTATCAGCAATATTGGGAAATAAATTTGTTGTTATTTTAAACTCTAGTTTAGATATATTAAATAAGTTCACTGACTTTTTTTTTTTGGTAAAAAAAACAACACAAAACATCACAAAACAAAACAAATACTTTTGTTTAATGTGGTGGTGTTATTAGACACAATGTTAAAAATAAATGCCACCTTCCAAAATACTAATTTTATTTGAAATATGAACCCACATAATTGAGTACAATTTTGTGAACATAATTGATAGAGAAGTGTGAAAACCATAGTGTTCTAGTGGTGATCTGACTAATGAAGCAAAAAGAAAAACCATCAAAACTCAAGTAGCAATTGCACATATAACATAAATGAGTTCAAAAACCAAAAGAATTAATTGAAAGAACATTGAATTAAAAACGTAATTATTTTGCTGGTTTTTAGAAGGTGGTACATCGGGTTGTTAACACACACACACATACACACACACACACACATACACACACACACAATTACACACATATATATTCATATACACACACAATTTCTAAGATATTAGTGAAAACTCCAGTGATTTTGTCTTGAAAATGTTTGCTAAATCTTCTCTATTCAGCTACTGGCTAATGATAAGGAAAAACAACCCAAAGAATACATGCACACCTTCTCAAAGCAAAGGTATCATTAACATGACAAATCCTTGGTATAAGGGTTTTTTGTTTGTTTGTTTGTTTTAATCCTTACGCAAGGAATGGGGACATTTTTTCCACTGAATTTTAGAGAGTGGAAGGTAAGTGGGAGGGAGAGAAAGAGAAAAGAGAGAAGCATCATGTAAAAGAGACACACTCATTGATTGTCTCTCCCATGTACCCCAAGTAGGCCAGGAATCAAACCTGAAAGCCCACTATGTACCCTTGATCAGGAATGGAACCCGCAACCTTCTGGTATGCAAAGCCTGACAGTGATATGAGGGCAGTATTCTCTTTTTCAGTTTCATTGCCAACAAATGTAATTATTTTAAATCTGTATGAAAATATGAAAGATTACAACAAACGTTGCTGGGGATTTTAGTGTTTTTAGTATACATTCTAGAATGTACAGATATAATGACTAGAAACCACTCTACAGTAATTATCTTTCTATGAAAAATACTTGGCTGACCCAAATGTTGAAGTTTGTGATGTAAGTTAATGGGTAAAATTAAAGATTGCAAATTGCAAGGGTTGTGTATTGAGGTAAATGCTATTATAGGGGAAGTTTCTCACAATAATATTTGATTAACACAATGTACTCAGTGTGTTTTAAAGTTTGAATTCAAATTTTAAAGATGTAAATTGGATATCAAGATATCTATAAACTTTTACTGATCTTAGCATTTCAAAGAAAGGAGGAAAAGTCTAAGAAAATTTATAGTATTAGAAAAACAGATTTTCTCCATATTGTTATAAGTTCTATAATTTATCAACAATGACCTAAAAGTTGGGTGAGAATTAATAATGAACTTTTGTAAAATTCATCATTAATTACCTTATGAATTAATATTTTGAACTTTGATCTCTATTAAAGAGAACCTATTCATGAAATTATTGCATCTGGAGTCCATTATATTCATGAAAAAATAGTTGGAGTTTTCTACTCACAAAAGCTGAAGATAACATTTCAGAATATAGTATCACTTGCCTCATTTTATATGAAAGTTAAACATGACTATCTAGAAGTTGCTTTAAAATCTCTTCTTTCAACCCTAACTGGTTTGGCTCAGTGGATAGAGCATCAGCCTATGGACTAAAAGGTCCCAGGTTCGACTCCAGTCAAGAGCATGTACCATGGTTGTGGGCACATCCCCAGTAGGGAGTGTGGAGTTTTGCAGGAGGCAGCTGATCGATGTTTCTACCTCTCTAACCCTCTCCCTTCCTCTCTGTAAAAAAATGAATAAAATATATTTAAGAAAAAAAATATCTTCGTTTAGTCCTACCTGGTTTGGCTCAGTGGAAAGGTCCTGGGTGGGATCATGGTCAAGGGCACATACTTCAGTTGCAAGGTCAATCCCTGGCCCAGGTCAGGGCTCATGTGGGAGGCAAACTATCTATGTATCTCTCTCACATAGATGTTTATCTCTCTGTCTATCCCACTCTCTCAAAAAAAAAAAAAAAAGAAAGAAAAAAACATCAATGTGTGGGGAGGCATAGGACAGGGATTGGCTGAAGGCAACTGCCATTGCCTTGACTTTTCCAAACAAGTCTGAGCTGCCAGGTATTTACTTGGACATGTCCTTGCTTAAAAGATGTATATGCTTTCTCAAGGATGCTTATCCTGCTGAGTGTATCTCATAGTTAATCTGAGTTCAAGCTGTTGTAACAATAAAAGCCTAAGGGGGCAAGCAATTGGGGCTGTTTTGGTTCCTAAAGCAAAACAAGCCCCTTAGGTTTCTCTTTCACAGAAATAATTGTCAGAGTAATCCATTCATCCATCACTCAGGATCTGTTGGTCAGCCCTGGCATCAATGGGAAAATATCCTCAGATGAGGATCAACAACAATAAATAAATAAATAAACAAATGAATACATAAAATATATTTTTCCATTCCAGTCAACATACCTCTGTGAGATTAGCTTCTCTATCTGGAGGGTTATTCAATAATCATGGTATCAGTTTAGAAATATGTTATCCCTTGCAAATATCAATTAAACCTAGATTAAAAAAATAATAACAAAGACAAAAACTCATTTGACACATAAAAAACAATTTTCAATATTGATATAAACAGTGTTTGTTCATAGCATTTATATATACATTTAATATGGGGAGTATTATTTTATTCACAACTCTTCCCTCCTATCTTTTTCTTTCTTTTTTATTGTATTTATTTATTTTTTATAATTATGTTATGGTCCTATGATTTCCTAAAACGTACTTGTCTTCTCTCCTTAAATACAATGGTCTCCTAAAAGTCTTCTTCAGATAATTCTTTCACATTTATGACTATTTATTTATTTAATGTACAGTATAATAAATATATCATTGCATGATAAAATAAAAAATGCCATTAATAGGTTAATTTTTAATATTCAGATTTCCAGACATACCAAATCATACCATAGTTTTGTCATCCTATATAATAAAAAGGTAATATATAAATTGACCATCACACCCTCACACAAGATGACTGCCCTCATGTGGTCACAAGATGGCCACCACAAGATGGCTAGCAGGGGAGGGCAGTTAGGGGCAACCAGTTCAGCAGGGGAGGGAAGTTAGGAGTGACTGGGCCAGCAGGGGAAAGAGGGCAGTTGGGAGCACCAGGCCTGCAGAGGATGGGAGTTGGGGGTGACCAGGCCTACCGGAGAGGGCAGTTGGGGGAAACTAGGCCTGCAGACGATGGCAATTAAGGGCAACCAGGCCAGCATGGGAGGGCAGTTAGGGGTGACCAGGACTACAGAGGAGGGCAGTTGGGGGCAACCAGATCTTAAGGAGAGGGAGGGCAGTTAGAGGTGACCAGGCTGGCAGGGGAGTGGTTAGGGAATGATCAGGCTGACAGGCAGAAGTGATTAGGTCCAATCAGGCAGGAAGACAGGCAGGCGGTTGGGAGCCAGCATCTTGGATTGTGAGAGGGATGTCCAACTGTCGGTTTAGGTCCTGTGGGATCAGGACTGAACCGGCAGTCGGACATCCCCCGAGGGGTCCCAGATTGGAGAGCGTGCAGGTTGGGCTGAGGGACACCCCTCCCCCCAGTGCACAAATTGCATGCACCAGGCCTCTAGTATTGATATAATAGCCTGTATTAGTTGTCTGTTGCTGTGCAATATACATAATGTCTCTAAGTTTCTATGGCTCTCAGGAATCTGAGCAGAGCTTAAATGGATCTTCTTTCTTTATAATATCTCACAATGCTTCATTTAGTGTGTCACCCATGGCCCAGGTCCTTGTGAAGGTTCAACTTGGGAAGAATCTATTTCCAATTCCTGTCATTGTTTGTGGAATTCAATTCCTTGCAGGTTTTTGGATTGAGGGCCTCAGCACTTTGGAGAGTGTTGGCTGGAGCAACCCTCAGTTTCTTGCCAGGTGGGTCTCTCGCAAATGTACCAGTTTACTTCATCAAAGCCGGCACTGGAGAGTCTATTAGCCAACTGGAAATCACAGTTTTATATAATCTAAACATGAAAGTAATATCTCGTTATCTTTGCTGTGTTCTGTTAATCAAAACGAGTCACTAGGCTGGCCTACACTCAAGGGTATGAAATTTCACAAGAGTGTACTCAGAACTGAAGGTCACTGGGAGAATCTTAGGATCTACTTATTAGAAAACCTATCTTTTTATTAAGGCCTAGGAACACTGAGTTCAGAGTCAACAAATTATAAGGGAAAAACTTAGCTGTGGATAAAATGTAAAATTAATTCATTAAAGATATGCTTAGAAAACAACTTGTTCAATGAGGATCTTCCTGGCATACTATATAAATGGTGATGATGATTTTCTCCATTTTCTCCAAGAGTAAAACTTTGACAACTTTTTGTTACAATTCTGTAGAATTTAAATATAGGGGTGTAGAATTGAAAGACTAAATGCTTAGTCTTTCATCTTAAATGAAAGGCTTCAGAGACATTCTGGATTTTTTTCTTTCTTTTTTTTTTTTTAGTTAAAAGTTTTTTGTTTTTGTTTTTTAATTTTTATTTACTGAGATGAGAGAGGGATACGGAGAGAGAGAAACATTGATTTATTGTTCCACTTATTTATGTATTTATTGGTTGATTCTTGTATGTGCCCTGGCTGGAGATCAAACCATTGGGACAGTACTCTAACCAACTGACTTAACTAGCCAGAGCTTAAAAGTATTTCTTATGCAGGTAAAAGTCATTGCAAAGGGCTATATATCAAGCTTAGAAATAGTTTCAAATTCATAATAGTTTCTTTAATTGTATTTTTCCTTATATGATAACAGTATGCAGGACTTTTTTGGTCTTTCACTTTATATTTAGGTTTTTATTTATAAACTACATTCATTTTTGTAATTTTTAATAAAATTAAAATGCTTTTTTCATTGCATTTATGAACAAGATTTTTCAGGATATTCAGGATATACTTTGGATAATTATCATGGATTTTATAGGAAAGCAACTGATTTTAATGCTATTACTGTTTATTAATTAAGATTATTATAAATGAACAGTATTTATTTGTGGCTTATAGATATAAATACTATTATCTCTAAGAACTCACTTTTATTTATATTACATTTCATATTTTATTGATTAGGACTTTAAAGTAAAATTTGTGAAAAAAAATGACACTTGAAATTTCTTGTAACAGTGACACTAAGTTAAAATGTAGAAGGTTCTTCTCATTGATAATTATTTATTTAACAAGTACTACTTGAAATAATTTTATTATTGTAAACTAAATAG